>JACRUU010000012.1:16891556-16899056 GCA_030449085.1 Kryptopterus vitreolus | reverse complement strand
CCCTTAAGCAAAGCCCTTAACCCCTAATTTGTCAGTTGTAAGTCCCTAGCTATTAAGGTTTCACATAGGAAGGGAATCCAGCGTGGCAAACCAAATATGTGGATCACTAAACGACGATCCACTGTGGCGACCCCTAATAAGAGTAGACAAACAACTTTGTCCTGTAGACGTACCCCAATGTGATTCTATGAATATATAAATTCAAAAATAATTGTGACTCCACAACGTTTGCAATAGACAGGTCAGAATGCTTTTACACTTCGAAAGAAAATTTTAAGACTAGTAAATAACAATTCTCCAGAGCAACCACTTCCCGGAATCTCAATCTAGACAAGCAAAACTAAGTAGCTTAATATAACCACTAGATGGCGACACAATCAAAGCGGTACGATTTAAACACTCCGGTCTCCATATAAATATATAAAGGGATATAAAAAAAGCAGTATCCTAAAATAGTGCAATAAACTGAGTACAACAACAAAAAAACCAACAACAACAACATCACACATGAGCACAAAGACACACACTTAGACTTACCCCCCATGAGGAAGAGTAGGCCAGCTACATACTGCATGAGGTCGTGCTGCTGGCAGCAACCCAGCACCCCGATGATCCACCCAAAGAGGATGATGGAGACAGCCATGCCCACAAAACCTGCAGTCATTCTGCGCAAATCTACACACACACACACACACACACACACACACACACACACACACTAAACTCTCAGCCAAGGAAAGTATCACTATATCCGTGGTTATCAAAGAGCCACTTAAAATAGACGATGCAAAAAATACACTGTGGCTCATACTTGTAAATCTTTGTGGTTTAAGTTTAAGTCTGGAGCCTCAGATAGCCGTGATGTTTAAGACTTACGCAGAGCGTGCCACTCATCCTGCCGGATGGTTTTGGTAATGTTGACTGGCAGATTTCGGGGAAGGATGGAGGAGGTGTAGTGATACGTCACCGGCGTGCATCTCTGAATCATACCTGCAGGGGCAAGGGTGAGATAAAGGACAAACGTGAAAACGATAAGATGAAAAATATAAACAATACAATGTAAATGAAATTAAAATATGTGCTTTATAACAAAAAAGTTCATGTAAATCTTTAGTTTAACAAATCCTACAGTAGGGAGGAGAATTTCCACATCATTTATAACATTTTAACATGTATGTAAAGCTTTTTTTCTCATCAAGAAAGGTTCATTATTTTGTAACTTGGTAATATACGAGTGTGTGGCAATTACAGCTTTTCACAGTTTGTCACTAAAGAAATGCTGCTAAAACATGTGCATTATTATGACCATTTAGAATCAAGAGTTCAACAACCTCTTTACGCTTTAAATTGTTTATTCCTTTTTTTAGTTTCTGTTATCAAAAGATCAAATCCTTTAGGGTATAACAAGCTGTAAAATGCAAAAACAGACTGTAAAATCAAATCTATAAAGTGGCAGTAATTGTATATGTTGTATGTACTTACATAAACAATATATAAAAGCAAAACACATGATGCAAACTGATGTATGTATGTATGCATATATGTATGTATGTATGTATGTATTTATGCATGCATTAATGTATGTATGCATGCATGTATGCATGTATGAACGTATGTATATGTATAAGAAAGAGCCAGAGACAGAGAGCATGGCGGATGTGCGAGTCGTACTGCAAGCTGTGATACAGGAGAGGAGAAGTACGTGTCATTTTCCCCTCATCAGCCTCTAATTAAAGTCAAGCAAGCAGGTGAGAAATTCATACCAATTAGTCACTGTCATATATTACAGTAAGCAGATCTCAACTGAGGTGAGTATGTTTGACAAGATCTATCCAACCATCCATCCATATATCCATATATATATATATATATAATATATATATATATATATATATATATATATATACAGTGGCAAGAAAAAGTATGTGAACCTTTTGGAATTTCATGGTTTTCTGAATAAATTTGTCATAAAATGTTATCTGATCTTCATCTAATTCATTGGTATTGACAAACACCATGATTACAAACGTGTCTAAAAATAATAACACCAAAAAAATCCAATCTTTCTTGTCTTTATTGAACACAATCATTCAACATTCAAAATGGCAGTGGAAAAAAGTAAGTGAAACCTTAGAATTAATAACTGGTTGACCCCCCCTGGCAGCAATAACCTCAACCAGGCGCTTCCTGTAGCTGTGGATCAGACCTGCACATCGCTGAGGAGGAATTTTAGCCCATTCTTCCTAGCAGAACTGCTTTAGCTCTGTCATATTCTTTGGCAAACTTAAGGCGTGCAGCAATGTTCTTTTTAGTAAGCAGCGGCTTCCTTCGCGGTGTCCTGCCGTGGATACCCTGCTTGTTCAGTGTTTTACGTAATGTAGACTCATGAACAGATATGTTAGCAAGTTCCAATGATGCCTTCAAATCTTTGGCTGTCATTCGGGGTTGTTTCTTTACCTCATTGATGAGTGTTCGTTGTGCTCTTGGTGTCATTTTGACGGGGCGCCCACTTCTAGGTAGAGTAGCAACAGTCCCAAATTGTCTCCATTTGTAGATTGTTTGTGTAACTGTAGACTGGTGAATTTCTAAAGTCTTTGAAATAACTTTGTAACCCTCGCCAGCTTCATGTAAATCAACAATTCTTGATCGTAGGTTCTCTGAAAGCTCTTTTTGGCGAGGCATGGCTCACATAATCATGTTCTTCTTGTGCAGAGCAAACTCCAAAGGATTGAGGGGTTTTTATCAGTCAAAGTATCTGTAGTCCACACCTCCAAACTTATTATCTTAACAAGACTCCAGGTTTGCTAAAACCAATTAGCTTCAATTAGCTTTTTTGAGGTCATTAACTCAAGGTTTCACTTACTTTTTCCACTGCCATTTTGAATGTTGAATGAGTGTGTTCAATAAAGACAAGAAAGATCTGATTTTTTTGTGTTATTATTTTTAGACATATTGTGTTTGTCAATACCAATGAATTAGATGAAGATCAGATAACATTTTATGACAAATTTATTCAGAAAACCATGAAATTCCAAAAGGTTCACATACTTTTTCTTGCCACTGTATGTGTGTATATATATATATATATGCCAATAGATTCAGCTATTTAATGGTGATTAGTTGCCCAATTGCCATGTGCTAAATCACAAATCCCCCCCCCCCCCCCCACCATAAATTAAGACTTTTCATGTTTTTCATACTCTAACAAATTGAGATAAATATATAAAATTGAATCACAATTTTCCTTTAATAAAATAAAGTATTATTTTATATTTATTTCACTCTGGAAATCATTCTTTTAATATTAATTTCTTAATATTTATTCAAAGTTTAATTTGCCTTTATAACTTGGGAAGTTAGAGCTTTCAAAATCACCGGCTTTGAAAAGCTGAAAAATAATCAGAATGTACTGTTATGGGCTGGCAGAAGATAATCAGTATTACAAAAGATAATGAAGGTCGCTTGGGAAAGTTAATCAGATTAAAATGTATTTATTCTCCTGTTCTGAAAAATAGTAAAATATTTCAAGCTCATTATCATACACTACATTATGAGGACTATATATATGCAAATCTAAGATTAAAATGTAACAAGTGTATATTGGTCCTATAATAATAAGAATACATGACTTCATAATAATGACATGAAAATACTATACTATAGAATGTATGTATCTTTTTCATGTATTGAGGAGTTTTCATTGAGAAGCTGTCTACTAAAGTTAAAAAGTGAAATATTGTTTATAACCTGATTTCTTTATGTTATTAAACATTGAGGTCCTATCTACATATACTTAAAAATACATTTCAGCTTTTAAAAGCCTGCTTAATAAATCCTTTTTGAAATAACATTTTTTCCTATTTACTACTACCAAATGGCTGCTAGTATTTAAACAGGAACACATTTTGAATTACCAATCTATTACTATTGACAAACCACAGAAAATATATATCACTATGTATTATATATAGCCACTTATATCTTCTGAACAGAGAGAAAATAGACATTCACACTACCTCGCTAAGCAAATTCACACCAGAAAAAGTGAGAACAAAAAGCTCGTACTCTTGGCTATATATAATTGTAGATTAGCATATGATATATAAATCCAGCATCAGCACTGCTACACCACAATTATAAACAAGATTATATAAGCTCACAACAAACACCAGACGTTTGTTCTCAGTCGGGCCAATGTATACTGCTTTCCAATCTGCAGATCAATTCTCTATCCGTAGCTGCATATTGCCAAAGCCTGCTGTGGAAGATAATAGTCTGGTTCGCACTACTGAGTTGTTTTGCTTAGCTGTAGCTGGTTGTTTTATTGTGTGTGGAAATGCAGCGTCAGCACACACATAAATGGCAAACGCAGCACATATGCAGATTTTGTTTGATTAGACAAGGTTGCTAGCATCCAGTTTCTATTCTTCTACTTTTTCCGCTGCTTCCGTTAGGGGTCGCCACAGCGGATCATCCTTCTCCACGCTACCTTGTCCTCTACATCTGCCTCTTTTACCCCGAATACCTGCATGTCTTCCCTCACCACATCCACAAACCTTCTCTTTGGCTTTCCACCTGCTCCGACACCTCCATCCTCAGCATTCTTCTCCCTCTGTACCCGTCCAAACCATCTAAATCTATCCTTCACTTCGTCTCCAAAACCTCCTACATGCCCCATCCCTCTAATGAACTCATTTCTAACCGTGTCCATCCTCATTGAACAATCAACATCTCAACATCTTCAACTCTTCCACCTCCAGCTCCGCCTCCTTTCCCTTTGACAGCGCCACCGTCTCTAAACTGTAGATCGCCGCAGGTCTCAGCACAGTCCTATAAACTTTCCCCTTCACTCTTACAGACACCCTTCTATCACAAACCATACACTCTCCATTAATTTGCACTGTTGGCCCCAGGTACTTAAACTGATCAGCCTCTGATGAGCTGATGAGCCTCTTCTCCCTGCAACCGCACCACTCCACTGCCTTCCCTCTCATTCACACACATACTGTCTGTTCATTTCCCTTCTTTCTCTCCAATCTCTTCTCAATCTGCTCTCTCTCACCACCAATCACAATATCCTCCGCAAACACCAGAGTCCATGGTGACTCCTGTCTGACCTCATATGTCAACCTGTCCATCACCACTGCCAACAGGAAAGGGCTCAGAGCTGATCCTTGATGCAATCCCACCTCCACCTTGAATTATCGTTCCTACTGCACACTTCGCTGCTGTCACACGCTACTGCACCACCCTAAAATACGTCTCTGCCAGACCCGACTCCCTCATACTATAATACAACTCCTCACTTGGCACCCTGTTTGTACCTAGATCCACAAAACAAACAATGCAGCTCCTTCTGATCTTCTCTATACTTCTCCAACAATATCCTCAAAGCAAGTATGTGGTGCTCTTCACCATAAAAACATAATCTTGCACACAGATGGTCACCTGTTCCCTCAGCCAAGCTTCCACTACTATTTCCCATAAATTCCTGCTGTGACTAACCACCTTTATTCCCCTGTAGTTACTCCAGGTCTCCCTAATTCTTAAAAATCATTACCAGTACACTCCTCCTCCATTCCTCTCCACTGCCATCTCTCCTAAACATCTCTACACTTCTACTGGAATATGTCATCTGGTCCAACCGACTTTCCACTCTCTTAATAGCTGCTCTTTTTTCCGCCTCGCTAATCCTATCCACTTCCTGCTTTCATTTTTCTCTCCAATTTCCTCACTCATCTGCTGCACAAAACACTCCCTCCACCTTCAACACACTCTCCTCGTTAATGAAGACATTTCCATCTGCATCCTTTATCGCTCCAACTTGCAGCACATCCTTCTCAACTGCCCGGCCAATCGGTACAAATCCTCAAACAAACATCACGTACAGCTCCTCATACACCTTTCCCTTAACCACATCCCTCTTCACCTGCGGCCTCTTCTTCTAATACACCTGCCTACTTCTCTCACCTCTCTGCCGATCCCAATTCTGTTTCTCTGACCTCTCTTTCTCCTTACGCTTTCCTGCACTTCATTCCACCACCACGTCTCTTGATCTTTCTTTCTCTTTCCAGACAACACTCCAAATACCCTCCTAGCTGTCTCTCCCTTATCACTTCTGTTGTAGTCATCCAACACCTCTTCACCACCATGGAGCCAGTGTCTCACCTCTTCCCTGAATCTCACACAACAGGCTTCCTCCTTCAGTTTCCACCATCTTTAATCCACTCTCCTTCTCTTCTTCTTCACCCCAAAAGCCATCCTACAGAACACCTTCTGATACAGAACACCAATCTCTTTCAGGCTACATCTCCTGAACAGAATATATTACACACTCTTATACGTCATCCTATTACCCTCCTTCTTATATGAAAACCATCATACAGTATAGCACCATCTGCCCTTCGACATTCCTCTCCTTGAATTGAATTATAAGAGCTGCCACTCCTCGTTGCCTGAGCCATGTCCTTAACGACCCTGTGCTGCGGGGGGGGGGGGGCCTTGGGGGGCTGTATTATGGCCGACCCTGTGCTCTGACACCAGCTACCCAACATCGCTGGTATATACAATGAGTTTGCAAAGATACACAAAGATTTGATTTTACTGTGCTGTAAAGTTCACGCCACATTATAGTCTCAAAATATATCCTCATGACTTATTTTATTCCGTCTGTAGGAATTTGTTCGAAAGCTATTTGTTTATGGATTGAAAATAATGGTTGGGAAATAAATCATGGCGTGTCTTCAGTGCCAGCTGACATGCACTCCATGTCTCAATTCATAAAATGAGAGCACATTGTAGTCCAAATTATGACAAATAATACTGTCGTTAATAATTCTCTAGTTATATCAGTCAAAACCAAATCATTTCGACAGGGAAATACCTGTCAGGGATCATTTCCTTTCAGGAAAAATTAAAACCATTATCATCATTATCACCATTACGTTACGATATTTTAAGTCCTCATCACATAAGAGGGAACAGGTAACATACAATCACAGATAGCACATTAACTCTTGACACTAATGACATAATCGGAGTGATCTAACCAGCCACAACTCCTGTGAAGTAATTGGCCATTGGCATGGAGCGAAAGAAAGAGAGACGGATGTTTTCTGAGCCGTAAAGCAGACAGTAACTAATCCCAGTAACTAATGTACTAGGCAGGTAGAGTGCTTCATCACTGCTTTATCATTCATGGTATCTATACAGGCACTTAAATGCAGGGAAAGGGAAATCCAATGAACAAATTATTGATAAAGATGAAGTCAAGTGGCCTGGCAGGCAGAACGCAATAGAAACAATGGTGAAAATACAAGCCAAAAGGAAAAGAGTCATGCCGAAAGGGGGATAGATTGGATGAAATGGTAAACATATAACTGACTGCCATTTTACTCTGTGTAATGTAGGTGGTTCGATTTTTAAAAGCAAAGAAAAGCAAGACACTTACATAATATTCTTGGATGCTTGAAATATTCACGGTTCTAAACTTAAAGTGCA
>JACRUU010000012.1:16791556-16886556 GCA_030449085.1 Kryptopterus vitreolus | reverse complement strand
CATGCGATTAATCGTGATTAAATATTTTACACTTACACCATTTATCAGACACCCTTATCCAGAGCGACTTATAAGTGAGCAATTGAGGGTTAAGGGCCTTGCTCAAGGGCCCACTAGTGGTAGCTTGGTGGTGGTGGGGTTTGAACCCATGATCTTCCGGTCCAGAGTACAACACCTTAACTACTGGGATACAACCTACCTATTTTAATCTATTGACAGCCCCAGTATAAATGGTGACTAACCACTATTTTCTTTCCTTCTTTCTCTCTCTCTCTCTCTCCGTTGAGTTACATGTCCCACTGCTGAGCTGCCAGTGATCCAGACCCCCTCTGCATTCTGTTCCTGTCCGAACCTCCTGGTGACTCCGCCCCCGGTTGATGCCTCAAATTCATGAATGCACTCCACACTCCACAATATACATCCTCAACCACACACAACACTAACAACCCAAATGAGGATGGGTTCTCTGTTGAGTCTGGTGCCTCTCAAGGTTTCTTGCTGTTCCCAGGGAGTTTTTCCTTGCCACCGTCGCTTCGGCTTGCTCAACCAGAAACAATAAGGGCCAAACTGATTTTCACTTTTCACACAAGTATTATGTAAAGCTGCTTTGAGACGATGACAAATTATAAAAAGCGCTCTACAAATAAAATTGAATGCTAATCATTTAAACCACTATGACCCCGAGCATAATATAAATGTTGGTGTTGCTTTTGCCTAGTAAAAAAAAGAAACTCTGTGTACACCTGTCCCGCATTGGTGGTTCTTCAGAATTATGATTATTGCTCTTGGAGAGGCAAGATTTATATATTAAAAAAAAAAAGAGACAATCCAACACAAACCCTAGCAGGATATGGATATTATAAGGCATTGGCTTCCGGACCGGAAGGTTACAAGTTTAAACCGCCGTCAATAGTGGGCCCTTGTGCAAGGCCCTTAAATCTCAACTGCTCAGTTGTAAGTAGCTCTGGATAAAACGTAAATATAAACATGCTTGCTCGACAAACAAGTGTGATGGTCAGGTGTTCGTTATGCTTACTACACACTACATAAGTTTTTATAAAATGATTTTGTTATTCTGAGTCATTTGTTGTTTATTTATACTTTTGAACCATACTTTGATTAAAACTGATTTGTCAGAGGTTAGAATGGAGGGGAATTATTGGCACATATATGTATTCATGTCCCTGATACATTTTGAACACTGTATAATCTACTAATACTATTAAACTATTATTACTGTTACAGAACTCTAGCATTCTTCTAATATTTGTTTTTATTCTGGATTTTTTTTAAATCCATCCTCCCAAACACACACTTTCAGGTGGTTTGTTGATGTTAATTGCCCGAAAGAAGCATGTATGTGCATGGTGCTCTGAAATATACTGGCATCCTATCTAATGCGTTTTCTTGCCAAGAAACCGTGTGTGCCTGGGATAGGCTCAGATCTCCTGTGACCCTGACCTGGTCGTAAAGCAGTTCATGAAAATATATGAATGAAAGGGTCTTCCCCTCACTCCCTCTGTCCTGCATTAACCCTTGTGTCCATCTATACAGTAAACCAACCAAAATGAACCAAATGAAATTAATAAAAAAAAAACAACAATGTCCAAAAACTACCGACATTTCATAACGTTTATTTCAAGAACAGTGTTGGGAGTGTTAAAAACATCAGGAGTAAAACTTTGTTCCTTCTCAAACATGACTTCACATATAATAAATATCTTTCTTTAAAAATATATATATACATTTTTGTAACCATACTTTGACCTAAACATTGTTTTACAGTGTGCAGGGTTTTTTTTCCTCCGTTTTTCATACAAATTGTACAATATGCTTAGAAGAGTAAAGGTGGTCACAAAGATGTGAGAAATGTGATTTAAACCCCATTATAAAATCTTCATGCAAAGCTGTCCACTTCAGTCAAGACCTCTTAAAGAAAAAAAGGCCATAAGCCATAAACTGGTTATGAAGCACTCAAGCTAAAAAACATGGCTACGTACTAATTTGCATTGGTGTATGTTGAGTAAAACCCAAGTGGTGAACATAAAATTATTGGAAAATAACACTGTATAAAAAGGTAAAGCAGCATGCATAAATATGCACAATTGAAAATTTTATAATAATACTTGGGGGGGGGGTGGTTATTGTACCCGCTATAACAGTCTATGGGGAGTTTGTGAATACATTATTCCTGTGGCGTCTAAGTGAGTGTGTGGGGGCTGCTTTACCATACAACCTACCAAGAATACCCAAAGCTGCTCATTAAATTTAAGCGTGTGTTTGAGAATTGATAGGACAGCAGAAAAATCAAGACTGCCTGCCAAGTACTCGAGCAAACGGGCTAACACTTTTTGACATTTTGGAGCTAAATATAATATACTCTTATTTCTAAATCAAAATGCATAGTTGTATGGCCATACTGCTAAAAGAAAGAAGAACAAAAAACACCCAAATTCCAGAAGCCATGCATTTTTTAGCTAAATATTTGACAATTTTTTGTTTTTTTTTCCAAATCATTGTAACAAGCCAATCTATTTGGTCTTTTAGTATCCTACTTTCCCACTATTTCTGCTGGTGTCTGTCGGCTACATTACTGATTCAAAGTGCTTGTGTATAGGTCCAAGACAAAAGATCACACACATTTATATATATATATATATATATATATATATATATATATATATATATATATATATATATATATATATATATATATATATATATATATATATATATATATATATATATATATATATATATATATATACACACACACACACACACATACACATCAACACTCACAAACCTGATAATATGAACATCCCTTTGGGTCTGTCTCCAACCTTTTCTTTCGTTTAAAGCTTAAATAGTGGAGTGTATTGTCCATCAGTTCTCCAAGCTGGTTGATGGCAGTCTTTCATTCACAAAGTCGTAAAGTGAGAGCTCGATATCGACGTCTATTCCGCTATGGCGGAAAGCACTGCCATGACCCCGATGCCACAAAAGATCAACAGGATCTGTAGTAAAGAATGTCTGAGGAGCAAAACATAGTGTTATACAGGTCACCTCCGATCCCGAATCATATTCAGGATATCTCGTCTTTAAGCATTTCTACAATGTACATAGAATTTGATATAGAGAAGAAATTGTTTTTTTCATACTTCTATACAGAATTCAAATCTTTCTCTTAATACCTTAAGTTTGTCTCCTGTAGAAGATCAGGCACCACGTTGACCAATGCAATGTAGAGAAAACCACCAGAGCTGAAGGGCAGGATCCAGGCTGTGGCATTTTCTTGAGAAAGGAAGGGGGGGGGGGATTATATATATATATATATATATATATATATATATATATATATATATATATATATATATATATTCATTCATTCATCTTCTCCCGCTATATCCGATCTTTCCTCGGGTCACGGGGAGTCTGTGCCTATCTCAGGCGTCTATGGGCATTAAGGCAGGATACACCCTGGATGGAATGCCAACCCATCGCAGGGCACACACACACACACACACACATTCACACACTAGGGACAATTTTCCAAGGTGCCAATCAACCTACTGTGCATGTTTCTTTTTGGACCAGGGGGAAACCGGAGAATCCGGAGAAGAAAAACCCCCTGAGGCACGGGGGAAGAAAAACATGCAAACTCCACACACACATGGCCGAGACGGGAATCGAACCCGGACCCTGGCGGTGTGAGGCGAACGTGCTAACCACTACGCCACCGTGCCCCTTTATATATATATATAAAAAAAAAATACACATAACACCACTTCAATTTCCCACTGCTGAGACGGCCGCGGCTGTCAAATAATGGAACGTAGTCTGGATGCACACAGAGCAAATAATTCTAGCAGTTCAGCATAAAGAGGATTGTTGGGTCAGGAAGCCAATGAGGAAACAACAATTAAATCCCAAATGCAGGCTTTTTTCCGGCAGGTGGGAGCAATTAGTCAGCAATTAAGCTGGCAGGATGAAGAAAGGTCATGTTCAATTAATTGCCTACAGAGTTAAAGCACTTGGTATCATGACACACTGGAGGATACATTTATTCATCAACACCAACATAAGCTGCTTTATATTATGCATAAATTAGTATTTATACTAGAGGCGTCAATGGATTCAAATATATAATCGCATGTTTGCCACGAGTTAACTTGTGATTAATTGCACTTTTTCAAAACGTACCATAAATTAATGTGTTTCATACTTTTGTAAAAAATACTTTTTGAATGTCACTCAAAATCTCTCCCTTTAATAAAATGACTGATTAGTTGACATTTATTTTTTGATATTCATTTCTTGTTAATTAATTAATTTAAATGCACATTTTTTAGTAGTCGTTTAATTGTTAAATATGGGACATGGCTCCTTTAAGAATTATGTCCTGGTTGCTTTCCATATCAACTTGTGCACACAGTAATATATGGTAACATAGTGAGTAGCTCATACCTGTTATGAATGCGCAGCTAGTAGGCGTAATCCGATTAATTGTGCGTTAATAAAATTAGTGCCATTAAAGTGAATTTGCATGAACTTAATTTAAACCATGTTAACCTTAATTTCTACATTTTCCATTATTGGTTAATGGGGAAACATACCACAAACCTCTGGATTAAAAATATTAGTTGCAATTTTGCATTTCTTTTATTTACTTCTAATGTAAACCATTGCAGCATTTGTAGCAACATCTTAGCCCGTAAGCAACCCATTTAGTGACATTCCTTATAGAAAATAATACATTTTGTACATTTTTACCTGCGCCTTGCTGAGATTGTGCAGAAAGAGCAAAACAAGCCCCCAGAACTCCGCCCAGGGCCGTGGATAACTGCATGCGTGCGGCACTCCAGCGATCGAACCCAGCACGAAGCAGTATAGCGAAATCTCCCAACTTTATGCACAGAGGTAAAGAGCGTCACTATTCAGTTCAAGGTATGAAAAACCGACATTACATATTCTGTAACACATCACAATGAAGTCTAAGCCTGAATACCATAGTCTGCACATGGCCACCTGAGACAAACACTGAGAAACTATTTTCAAACAATGACTCTCAAATGAATAAACATTCAATTAATTTTGATTCATTTTAATGAAGTGTACTCCAACAAAGAACGATGGCGTGGTGCAGCTACACCTCTGAGCACCATGCACTGCATTTCAAGTGCACTTAACATCAAAAGACAAAGATAAGAAAGAAAGAGAGTGACTCGCCTCATGGGGGATCTCATGCAGCAGGATTGCAAGGGTTGTCAGGAAGCCAACCTGTCAAAGAAAAGGGGGGGAAAAAAATAAAAAAAATAAAATAAGCTACACATTAAAATACACGAATGTAGAAATCACTGTGCAATGGTTCGAATGTAGACTAAACAGCTGGCAGTCCTCTCCAGAGTTATTAATGAATAATGAATAACACATGCAGCCAGTTACTTTTTTAATTAATACATATGGGGATCCTGTATAGTTATATATAACTTCAAAATGTTTTTTCTTAGCAAAAGCCTGTTTTAAAAACAACCAGGTTGCACATTCCAGCATATAAAATACAAATTATATAAATTACGTTGGTTGCAACAACTATTCCTATTATTTATTATTATTATTATTACTATTAATAACATTAATATTATAATTAAGAAGAAGAATAAACAATTGTTTAATTATTCTGAGATGACTACATCAACATCAAAAAAAACATTTTCATTAAGATCATGCTTGCCTGTTCAGTACAGGAAAAATAACATTGTGTATTAGAGAGGAAATAAACTGGATGTCACACACTCATACTCCCACAGCAGACATGCTGTGAGCCTTATGGTTCTCCACCTGGACCTTTTCTGCACGCAGCTATCCTATTAATACTACACAACCGACACCAAGTGCACAGCACCCTATTACAGTAATCTCCTATGCTCTAATCTTCATCCACACAATCACCAAATATAGAATCCATCTTTTAGATGTGTAGGAGAAAATGTAACACTTATCTGGCTAAACAAACAGACATGTGGAAGATTGTTTGAAAGAATACAGCGTCCGGAGCGAGGCTTCATGTTTTTTTTTTGTTTTTTTTGGAAGGAGCAGGATCTGGCCTTTTACACTTCCAAACTGGTAACCCGCCAGAAAAGACATGGGCCATATGGAAGTGGCCAAGTTTAACTGAGAAACAAGGGGAAGGACTCAGTCACTATGTGATGCGTCATAAACTAAACCAGGTTGGACTCCTTGTTCATTCTCAATCTACCAGTTTTAAACCACCAAAAAGTCCTGTTTCTGAAATATACTCTCTCATTCACAATGGAAGTGAATGTTCATATTATGAAGCATGTCACGAGTCTATAAGTGCCGAAACATGCAAATCAATATAAAATGATGTTTAAATGGCATAATAATGTATCAGAAAGTCCCATTAGTGGAATCTAGAAAAAAATTAGAACACTGCTTATTAATTACAGTGGACCTAATGTGTTAAATCGGCACACAGTAGGTACTAATGAGGCTAAATGAGCGTCAGCGTGACACTAATCTCTCGGCTCTCCTACCTTCCTGCTGACTAGGAAGCTTCCTGCTACTGCCAGGCCATGGGTGAAGTTGTCGATGCAGTTGGCCAGAAGGTTCAGATAGCCACTCGTCTGGAGAAATGTCAAAGAAATTATTCAATAAAGAAACGATTTAGCAGATACAATACCTTTTTTTTTTTTTTTTTTTTTTTTAAATAGAACAATAATAAATAAAACAATCATTGCATAGTGGGCACAGAACTTTAATAAGACAGGTTTAAAGTGTGCGTGTGTTTGAGGGCTATGTAAAGTTTGCACATTTTACTCTCCTTCTGCTTTCTTTTCTCCACAAAACTCATGAAAAATCATTAAAACCTCTTCAGAAGTGTCCCAAGAGCAATTATTTGCCAATCTGTCTCCCACCATGTTTCATCCCGACTAACCTTTATCTTCTCTTGCCGAGGCTGTGAGCTGATGTCAGTCGTCGGCTTGCAGTCAGAATTGTTGTTCGAGCAGATGCCGTTTATTTCTGAAGTGAAACACTCACACTTGTGATCTGCTAAAGAGGTCTACGAGAAGGGGATGAGAAAAAGAAAGACAGAATACAGATTGATTCAAATTTTAAAATGCAACGCAATCCAAAATCACAATTAAGATGTATAAATTAACTTTTAATTTATTATTTTATAACAAATTCCTTTTAAAACAAATTCCTTCAAAAGCAAAAATAAATCATTCATGAAAATGTAAAGCTGTGTAGATATAGAACACTGTTAGGTAAAAAGCACATTAAGAAACATGACAGAAATCATCCTGGAGAAGTAAGGCAACCCTGACAGAGCTGTTGAAATTTAAACCATGAGAACCAAGAGATATTTTTCCACTTTTAAAGCCTTTTATTAGATAAAATGACATCTGTTTCCATCTGCATGAGATCATAAACTACTGAAATCTAGGAATGAGCAATGGAAAAAAAAAAAAGGTTCTTTGTGGGACAGAATCCTTGTCTCTGCCCATAAGCATAATTTCTTTTCCAATGAAGGATACAGGCAGTTCAAATTCCAATGTACCAGTACACCAGAACAATATATGAACAAATAAATAAAAAACATAAGAAAAGAGCGGGGGTCGTTCCCATTACACAAGAAGCTTAAATGTGTCAGTCTTGAACCGAGCGACTGAGACTCGCCTGTAAAACACTGACGTACTTAGTCTGAGCATTTCACTAGCCACAGGATTTTTTTTGACTAGGTGGAATGGCAAAATGAGATGTTTCCTCTCTGGAGGGGTTTTGCTCTCCCTTGCCTGCGGTGGCTGAGCTGCTCTACTGACTTCAGACGGCTTTTGCGGCTGCTGGGTACAGCACTGGTTGCAGCTGCTTCCTGTTGGACTCTATTTATAACCAGCTTCACAGCCTTGGTTGTCAATCTACCTCACCGGTCTTGCCTGGGCACAGAGAACCACACAACATCCACTTCGCAAACAGCAAAAAAATGAATGCTAGATATGAAAGCACTTATGCCAAGAAAAACTACAGTTTCAGCAACATGAATCCACTTTTCTTCATGCATCCTCATTCTGCCCTCACAATATATGCAAAGCCAAGATGAGCCAAGAAACAGAAAAAGGTATTCAAGTTAAAAGCAGGTGAGAAGCAAAGTATGAACTAACTTGTACTTAACAAATATTAAACAGCATTGGAGCATAACACTCTTTCTTGGATGTTGGGCAAGGAAGTAAATGATCCAGCCGAAGCAGAGTGTCTATAGGACTATCAGACAAAACTGAACAAAAAAAAAAGACGAGTCTTTCAGTATTCATTTCCTTCACTGCACTGTAGGAGCTAGAAAACAGGGTAAGTATTGACCTGGGACTGATGCAATACCCTGAAAGTAAACCACTTTAAAAAAAAAAAAAAAAAAAAAAAAAAAAAAAAAAAAAAAAAAAAAAAAAAAAAAAAAAAAAAAAAAAAAAAAAAAGGGGGGGGGGCTCAATAGCCTCGAAACACAATGGACATTTGTCTAGTAGGGCAAATGATACATAAAGCGATATACACTCACACACACACAACGCAGGGCTTCAAATAAATCTTCACTTGCTGAGATAATTATCCATCAGTTTTCTTTTTTCAGGTTTAAATCCAGCTGCCATCAGAGGAAGGTATTTTACCACTAATATTTTTTTAAATTAATCTCTTGATACATCTGAACCCATTTCATAACAATTGTGCAAACGTGCTTTACCTTAGATGGTGCTTTTACAGGAAAAAAAAACAAACAAACAAAAAAAAAAAGGATCTGCAGTTTGTGCTTCATTCACACCAAGGTTAATCGCCGAAATTTTTGAGGTTTAGGTTTTGTTATTACAAGCCTCGAACCAGAGCCGGTCAGCACTTCTAATTCAAACAGTGGACTTTTGGGCGTATTTACCCGTAGGCTACGTCATGTGTTCATGCTGATTCTGTCAGACGTTCGCAAGCTGTCCTAAAAGGCGCAGGATTTACAATTGTAATATGCAAAAATCAACTTATTCAGTCAGGATTCTCAAAAACAAGAGTGTAACTGTGTCGAACATTAGTTACGCAGAAGTCATTCAGTAACACAACGCTCATAGCTTGGATAGACATAGAATGGTTAAATAAAGACCGTTTTGTAACGGTAAAAGAGTGCAGTGGCTGATAAGTCCCCCTTATGTTCTCTAGGTGGATGAAAACATTTCGATCTAGTAAATATAAATCTGTTCTGGAAAAGAAGGAAAAAAAATTGCAAAAAGATTAACAAGACAGTTTGAGATTTGTGTTTTGGCTGGGTTTCCAGTCCTGATAAGAAAAACACATGTGGTTATAGTGACATGGCAAGAAAAATATAAACCAATATCTGAGGCTTGAAGGGCAAAGGATAAGCCGAAATTATTCAAATACATCACATTTAGAATGAAAGGCGAAACCCGTAAACTGAATAATAAAAAACAAACAAAAAAATAAAATAACGAAAATACAATAAAATACTCATTACGTCAACATATGCTCCTACTAAATCCGTCTTGCACACGCAGAGTGAAAATGTAGACAGTAAGCATTGGTCTTTGTGTGTGTGTGTGTAATATTTATATATATATATATATATATATAGTGCCACCATGAGGTTAAGAAATATGTTGCACAAAGGCTAAACTGGACATGGAGCTTGAAATGAGGCACAGTTGGCCATTTTCTTGTCACGGTATTTCCCAAAGCGGTTTGAACTAGAAGTCGGCAGATAGTAGATTTTACACATTCCGATAGCTAGATTGCCAATAACCAAATAATCATCCACGGTCTCGCGTGTTATAGCAAACAGCACATTATGTCAGGAATTTTCCCCCTAGACGCCATTCTTATAATGACTGCAGATTTTCTCAGCTGCAGAATTGAACTAATTGTTGCTGAATAATCTGCAAAGCCGATTGATCGGTTGATTACTATTTTAAACTAGAGGTGGGATATCAATTGTCATTGATTAATGAGAGTTTATAGTTTATGCAAATATTGAAAAACATTCATCTTGGTTTGGCACAGCGAGCTTCCGTAGATCTCCACCTCCCACCCCGCATTACACTCGAGAAATACGAACCCCAACCCATCCACTACAAACAGGTAAAAATAGTGCACACATTTTTCCCGGGTAGCCAAAATCGAAATTTTGTTTATAAAATAATCATTTAATTTATATGACGTATCGCCCAGTTCTAGTTTGAACAATTAACAATAAATCCAATCTTTTTTTAAAGAAAAATAAAAGATCATCACATACCGTTTGGTTTGCTGCGCTGCTGTCTGAAGAACTTTCGGAAGCGCTGTCCTCGTCTGGAAACATCTTCTCCAGCAGCAGGAAGGACAACAGCCCCGTCACTACCCATAAGCCTTGGCTTCGGTAGAACTTCACGCTCGGATCTAACCACAGAAAACACAAATAAGGTATTAACATACCTGTGCCTCTAGAAGGCAAGGCCTGGGCTACATGATGACACAATCAATAAACTATGATGTCATTTTTACAAAACAGAAACCAACACAGTAGAACTTGAACAAGCTCTATTACCTAGGACACAAACCAAAGAAACGAGTTAAAGTACACCCACTGTTTTAGTCTAGTTATAATATTGCCCATCTTAACAGTTTTCTGCCCCTTATCATATGATACTATTTTTTTTTACCTAATTACTGAGGCAATTTTGACTGTTAATTGATACTATACAATAACTGTTATACTTGGTACCATTGCCATCATAGCACCCAATTTCACCATGGGAATCAATGAAGTGCATAATAAATATATAAATAAAATATCTACATTTGAAAAGCATGTTCCTGAACTGTCTGAAAAGGCCTGATAACACCTGTCCGATCAGAGTATGGTTCTTACATGGGTTTAATAATAGCCCATTCATGTAGAGGCCTTTTAGAAAAAGGCATAACAATAGGTATTCAGGTGAATGAAAGATAAAAAGAACAGACGGATGAATAGATGAATTTCTAAAAGCGTATTTGGGTTGAGTAAAAGCAGGACATCGGGATGAACGTGCACACATAAAAAAAAGCTTGAATTTAAGTGATCAGGATCATAAATAACAGGGAAAAAAACAGAGTGCTATTATTTACTACTGCTTGATGTGTGAGCCCAGGCTTCAGGGAGAAGGTGGAGGAAGACATCTCCAAGGAGACCTCCTATTGCAAAACTCAGCAGCTTTTTTAGGTTCTGGCACCCGGCTGTAGAAAGAATATGAATCCGTATTAGCAAGAAGCTTTGCCATAACACTTGGACATTCTTAAACAACAACAACAACATTACAAGGCTTAAACTGATAGCTAGTCATAACAAAGCAAACCCAGCCTTCAGAACAACACCAACATGTCATCATGTCCTTAAGAATTTGATCCTAATAGGATTTACAAGTGTCTTTTCCAAAACAAAAGGACACCAAGTTCTGTTCAGCTTATCACTGCTACATAATTAATATTATAGTATTTTTAGCTTCATTTCTGGAAACACATATCCCCAAAAAAATAAAAAAATACATGGAGGATGCAACAGTATATTCTTTAAATATGGGTTATTCTACAGCAAAATGTAATCCAATAAATTTAGTGCATAGATTTAAACTGTAGCACAAAATATTTACGCATCTTCATAAGGAAGAATTGCACATTTAGTCATCTAATTACTACAAAACTGAATCATACAATAACAGCTTAAAATCTTATAGATGCAGGCTATACAATGTCAAAACAAGGATCGCTGGTACTTTAACCATGCAATGATTGTTGGTTCCATTTAAAAAAAAAAACACAACAAATTCCTGATTCTTCAGGAATCTCACACACATGTAGATTACACAGAAAAGTAAACATCAACTGAGTGAGAGCTGAGCCTTTATCTGTGATGGCCTTTTCTGCTCACCACAAATATGAAGAAACAAATCCATCGGGCACCAACCTCTATGCCACAGTTAAAAATCCCAGGTATTTTTTTCTCCAGTTTAATGATTGATGTCAATATTTACATGACTTTATGTGTTGCGTTCCTGCTGCCATACAATTTCCTGCTTGCATGTACAAATGTTCCTAATAAAGTGGAACGTTTATATAACCTCCTAAAATTTGCTGAAAAACCCTGACATATTACTTTTGACAGCAAATGCAAACAAGGGGATAGTTATCCTAATAGCATGCAGTATGTAGCTAAACAGAATTACAATTTTGCCATTGCTACACATTTTTGTGCAGCTGGATTGCGAGGATTATTTAAAGCTTGGGCCATTTTTCCATCCCCTGCAGCACAGGGCACACCCAATGCACCATAATTAATAGGGCTTAAACCAAAACTCCTACACCACTATGCACTGCTTGTACAGGTTAAATTCAGACATTCCACTTGACTCATATCATTTCCTCGGTGAGACCAGACTGGGAGAGTGTATTTATACTCCTCTATTTAAAAGCAACTAAATTTTTTTTTAAGAGCAAACAGAGCAGCGAGGGTGCCACTACAGCGATTGCTTTCTGATTTCTTGAGCATTTCTTAAGAACCTCTAGGACAATTGGATACAAGTCTTGACAGGTGAAAAGAAAACTTCCGTAGGGATCTGCTCGAAATATTTTCCGAATGAGTTCAGCTTTTGCTGAGAGGACTACAACAGTTAATCTCAATTTGACAGAATTATATAACATTTTTTCTGCCTGTACAGGTTAAAAATTAGCTACGGGTTACACACACAAACAATATCCTGTAAAACACACAAAGAAAATAATTACTTACAGTACATTGATTTTTCATGAATCAAGTATATCAAAGAATATAATGAGGAAGAAAACACTCCAAAAAACACCAGTACTCAACTAAAACTCAAGTACTCAACTAAAAAATGTGCTGCAAAGCCAAAAGAATGTTCAAAATGGCCTACATGGAAATCCAGTGTTAAACACTGACCTCTAGAACAAGAATGGCACATGATCTTTTACTGTGGAATAGTTTCCATCTTTTAAAAGCATTTGGGAGACATAAGTAAATTACACAGAGGGGAAAAACTCACTCACAAACAGAGACCATTCACATCATGTATAACTCTAATAATGAAAAATATGCTATTTATATTATAATCATCAAGTGCTTCTCATACTAGTTTCTCTAATGGTTTCGTGCTTTGGTCCTCACGTTAAGGTTGCAATAGTAGAGTTATTTTAGCACTGTAACATACACTATTGTTAAATAATTTTCATTTCCAAAGATCTCACTGAAACAGAACAATAAGCACATGTGCCTTACCCTTGGTTTTCAGTGCTGCACCTGCCTCAATAGGGATCACCAAAAGTGGGAAGATTCCACTCAGCCCGACAGCAATAGAGCCCACGATGGAGCAAAGCCAAACATCTACATCGTCTCTGGAGAACAGCTTGACGAGGCTGGGGAAGCCAAGCATCTCCTCGACAAACCAGGTACCCGGAATAGCAGCGGCCACTGACGCATGGGCCAGTGTCGTCTGAGCCACTTTCTTCCCACTGGAAGAGGACGTAGAGGTGACGGCCAGCAAGGCAGCAATGACCAGGAGAGCAGCCAGAGCCCAAATGGGCCTCCCAGGACCGGTGTTCATGAGGCCAGACTTCTGTAGAGTGCTTCTGATCAACATGCACGGTGCTGCAATGGAGAAACCAATCTTCACACACAAAAATTGATATAACAGGGGAAAAGTGGGGGGTTAGTTATGGATTTAATTTCAAAATTCAAACATGCATTCCTTCATTTAACTTCTTAGTATTTACATTGGATCATTGAAGCAAAATTACTTCATGCATGTTCCTGCAAACTGCATCAAAGTATACTTCTAATGCAATTGTGTGAAAAAGGAATTACGTGGAAAAGGAATAAATGATTTGTAAACATCTTATGGTGGCTACCAGGACATGGGATGCAGGAACAACATAGTGCAGTAAATGGCGCACCAACACCCCCCCCCCCCCTTCACATTTTTTACAACGTGTATGATGACTAGAATTTCAAAATGTTATATTTGCGTATTTTTTCACATTTGAAATCCCACTGGAATATAATAATAAAAAAATCCAAGCAATGGAGGGGGGGGGGGAGGGGGGGAACGCCATAACCAAGCAGCAGGATGTTTACAAAGTGCGCATGCGCACTCCCTTCCAGGACTACACACGAACTTTAGGTTGATTAACTCCGGCCTGCACATGGCTGGACATTCCTGGGGTTCGCTTAAAATGCGACGCATTAATAGAAATAACACATAAGCTTATTATTCTGGAAAAGTGAACAAACAAGGGATATATTTATACGAATATAGAACAATCTACCATCAGTATTGGGATAAAGCGTTCCTAAGCAGAGCAGTGGCTGGAGTCCGGATTGAATATGAAGTCAGAGAAAGGTTGAAGTCACTGTTCAAATCACGAAACGCGAATCAAACGTGCATTTAGAAGCAACAATATGCTAGGCACAAAAATAAATCAAAACAGCACGCCGCAAAGTGTCAGGATTAGTGCCAAACTGCAGAGCAGTTTTAAGACCAAAAAAGAAATGCTTGAAATGTTTTGGGAGATATTACATTCCCGCGGGCGACATAAAATGAGCAATGAGCAAATATGTTTGGTAGCAAAATAAAGCAAAGGGAAGAGTGAATTTGTTTGTAAATAATATTATTTCAGTAAACAAAAGTCATTTAAGGCACTCCAACTTTCATCAGAGGTTTAAAGCTTTAGTTTCAGAAAAGATACGCATCAGAATGTCAGTATTTTTCCCCCCGTCTCTTACCCTGATGTGTTTGCTGAAACGCTTGCTCCGGCTTTCCCCTGCCATCCAGTGCAGCTGAATCAACGCTAGACTTGATGAAGGAGGACGAGAGACAGCGCTTAAGTGTCTTGTTGATTATCCTACCCCAAGCCACGTCTCACCGACCGGAAGTCACGTCCGACAAACCGGAATATCTCTATAAGACTACAAAATGGGCGGGTGCTTAGAAATGATGGCGGTATTTCCGGACCCCGGGTAGAAACCCCATTGGATAAAGAGCCCATTGAAAAAGCCGAGAGGCCTTACAAAACACCACAAACATCTGGATGCATCATTAGCCTGTTTCTACCAAACTGGTTTTCCAGCTGTGCCGAATCATAATTCCAGTCTCAACTGTGTGTATTAAAGTAACTAACAATAACATGAAAACATACAGTGCACTGCAAAATGTTAAAGTAAACGCTTATACTAACAATAACATGAAAACATACAGTGCACTGCAAAATGTTAAAGTAAACGCTTATACTAACAATAACATGAAAACATACAGTGCACTGCAAAATGTTAAAGTAAACGCTTATACTAACAATAACATGAAAACATACAGTGCACTGCAAAATGTTAAAGTAAATGCTTATGCTAACAATAGCATGAAAACATACAGTGCACTGCAAAATGTTAAAGTATACTCTTATACAAACAATAACATGAAAACATACAGTGCACTGCAAAATGTTAAAGTAAATGCTTATGCTAACAATAGCATGAAAACATACAGTGCACTGCAAAAGTATTCAATGTATTTCAATACTTTTGCAATGCACTGTAAGTTTTCATGTTATTCTTAGTTGAAACATTTACTTTAATGCAGACACGTGAGACTGGATGCCTTTTAATACATGATGTTATGTGAATGTTTAATGATGTTAAAGAAACATCATCTTTCTGTTAAAGAAAAACATCCCAGCAGCATGGTGTGTTCAGGCTGATGTGCAGTCTTAGGTTTCTACCACACACAGCATTTTGCATGTAGGTAAAAAAGTTCAATTTTGGTGTCATCTGACCACAGCACCTTCTTCCAAATGTTTGCTGTTTCCCCTGTATGACTTGTGGTAAACTGCAAAAAAGGACTTCTTATTCTTATTGTCAATAATGGCTTGCTACTCTTCCATAATAGCCATATTGGTTCAGTGCACGACTAATAGACTATCCCACCTGAGCTGTGGATCTCTGCAGTGTATAGGACATATCTCCTACTTATTGGAATAAGACATTATATATTTTGTGACAAGGATGTGAGGATTCCCTGATGATGTGCTCACATGGTGCAGATTTGAAAACCATTTGCAGGGCTTTCCTTCAGGGCAATATGTCCACACACATTCATGCACTCAGTCATACACCCAGAGATAATTTCATTTATTATGTACACCAGCCAGTAGGCTTTGGTGAGGTTAGATGAAACCAGAGACCTAGGACAATGTGTGCACAGACATCCCAAGGTGAATCCCAAGGTGAAGTAGCAATGCTTCTCTGTGACCCATGAAGGCCTTACAAATAGTCAAAATGAACAGAAAAATAAAACAAAATTTGGTACATCAAATATTCATTCCTGCGGGAAATTTATGAAAGATCAATGAAAAATCTGTTACTAAATGCAGGTATCATTTAGAGACCTGATGAGTTTCTATTGCGATTGCTTTAAAAGTAATCAAATTGCATCTGGATTATTTTATAAGAAAAACAGCATTGTACTGATTGCACTTAATTGGTTTTGTAATGTACACAATAATTTTACATTTATATTATAAATAAAAACATTTATGCTCATAATAAAGTTATTTAATTTGAATTTATCTTCTGTCCCTTTAAGATCTTTTCAGATTAATAGACTGCGATGTATATTTTTATACATTTCTACATGTATCTAAATACATTTCAACATCTTTGAACATCTTTGACATGCACTCTATTGCACAAATGTCTAAGAAAGTAAACAGTAGTGAGTAAATACATTTTATGAAAGAATCTTTTCAAAATGTTATTTTGTAAAGATACTAATGAATATATATTTCACAAGTGCGTAAGTGTAACGAATATGATGTTTGTGTAAGTATTTCTCGACTATGAAGTATGTCTTGAACAGTTCACATTCTTTCCAAGAGGGGGCGCAAAAGCCATTTTCAGTGAACAAATAGTTCTTTTGTGGGTCGGTGAGACGTATTCACATAGGTGGAGTCAGGAATTTACGTTCATTCCAGTTACCACAAGGGTTAAATTGACTCCGCATGGAATAAAGAGCTAGTAGTTTGTTCCCTATAATAGTTTAAATCATTTCTTACATGCTTAGAGAGTAGTTTTTATCCGCCCCCTTCCTCTTAACCTCCCGAAAATATTTCTGCTCTTATCTCTCATACACGTCTACATACCCTTCATGAGCAATGCCTTCGTTCAAATAAAAAGGATTTTGGAAGGGCGGAGGTATTGGAGGGGGGGTTATGCTATTTAAATTGTTGTTTTTTTATTCACGTGAAAAGAAAATCTAAAATAATAATAAAAAGATTTAAATGTCTATTTCAATTATTGAATGAATGCGTGCATGATATTATAAATAATTATTTGTTGTTTACAAAAAAAAATCAGATTATATTGATTTTCTCATACGAGACACAATAGTTTAGATTTGTCTTGAACCAGTCACTCATCGGATCATGTTTACTGTCACCAGTAACGAGTTACGTGTAACGGCGTTGCGTCATTTAATTACAAAATAAAAGTAACAGTAATTCGTTACAAAAATTTCGCCCCGCCCCCTCCGCACAGTTTGATTCTGATGCAACTCAACTCCGAGAAATATAACCAATTTAAAAAAAAATCCTGAGAATGTTCATTTCATTAAGTACCACCTACTGGACAAATAAAAGTTAATTAAAAGTCATCAAATGTAATCCGGTACTTTGCTTTTATAAAGTCGTTGAAAAGTTACACTATTTATTACATTTCTTATAGGGAACTTTGTAATCTGCCATCTATTACATTTCCAAGTAACCTTCCCAACACTGTCTGTCACCCTGTAGCAAGTCGTCTATGCTGCAGCTGAGTCGATCGCCTTCCTGCCTGCATCAATGCTAAAAGTCATTCGGTAAGTAATAATTACTGTATGTTCATGGGAACTTGGAGGAACAGAAATATGCAAACAAAATGGTCTCAAATGATGATAAATAAATAAATCAATGACCATATTAATGTTAGGTGAACCCGATACTGATATCCGTTTTAAAAAGAGAACACGTCTCTATAAGAAAAAGAAAAAGAAGCGTTTATTTTTATCCGTATGATTTGGCCACAAGATGTCTCACTTGAGTGAAAAACATAAAACCAATGAAATGTTTCCATCACGTGATGCTAGATTTCCAGAGTATTCCAGAAATGTATTTTTGAAAACGTATCTTTAAAGAAAAATCATAAAAGAAACTTGTAGTGCTAGTGTGACCGTTAAATACGCAAATGACAAGCGATAAAAGTTGGGTTTTAAGAATTTGCAAACACTTTTGTATATATTGCAAAATGAGTTTTTACACCAGCCTAAGCCTAGATTCAGTAATGGTCCTTTGGATAATTAACAGATCTGAGCTTCCTGAAAATGTTATCTTATCTTATCAGTTTAGAATCTGCAGTGAAGCTGTGCTGCAGGATTACATGCAATCTTTTAGGCTGCCCACAGCAGGGCAAACACATGCAAGAGTATGGATTCTTGATTAAAGGAGCAAAAGCAAAAATGTTATAGCAATAGTATTAATAGATGAACCGAGTTTCCTGTTCCAGCTGATGCTTTTCTAGTATTTACTTGTCCATTCTCACTTGTAGATACAGACTGTTGCTAATCTGCAGAGTTTGCACGTATGTGTTTTGATATGTTTTTCTGCTCACAGTGGATATATAGAGTTGTTATTTGAGTTAATATAGATTTCAAATCAGCATGACCCATATTAATTTGCTCATCCTTAATTTGCAAAAAAGTTAATAACATCACATTGATGTTTAATTTAGACATTAATTGAAATGTTTGGCCTGTGTCTGCATGATGTTATGTATTGTGAGACACAGGACTGGCAGATTGAATAATATCATGTGTATGGATTCAGGAAGTGGTTGGTGACTGTGTTCTGTATATATATATATATATATATATATATATATATATATATATATACACACACACACACACACACACACACACACACACACACACACAACATTATTCTTGACTAGCTCAACTTAGTGCAGTCTCACAGAGTAACTGACAGTGTAAACTGTTTATTCCATTCCTAAGTCTACCTCTGTCCTCATTATTCCTTGGTTATAATAGGAGTCAAGGTTAGGGTTAATATCTTCCATGCTACAGATGAACAAAACACAGTTTCTGTGAGTCATACTGACATGACTTATGCAATGCACATATAGAAAGAGGAACCTTTTTTTTGGAGCAATGGAACCGCAAGACTAACAGTACCATCGTGGGATGTGAATACATGCCAATGTATGAATGTGTGTGTTTGTGTGTGTGCTGTGGTTGTCAGTCAACATATACACAACACTTTACTCATTCCTTAGAAGTGTTTTCAGAAGCACACATCGGTCCTAACTTCTAAAGTCTTTCTGATTTCAATCAAGTAATCAAAACTTAAATCCCACTACTATATATAGAGGCCTTATTTTGTAAATATTGTTTTTCTTCACATTACAGCAAGAAATACATTGCCGTTACACTGGAAATCATCTGTATTTATTATTATCTTGTTTATGTGGGTCTGTTTACTACTTGGATATTTTTATTAAGATTTCATGTTACACATTTATAGTTTTACACGAGACATGAACGTTAAAAATGCAAAAAAGAACTTTGTTTATGCCTTGAGGATACGAGTAATCAAGTAAAATATAATTGTAAATGTCGAAAGTAATTATGGGGTTTTTAAACAGAACTTTTACTTTTACAATTTTCCTACACAAACAGTTATACTTGCTGGATTTGTGAATTATGTAGAATTTTGGTCCTTGAGTTTAAATTTAGATGCACCATTATTGATTCAAATCATTTTTTTCTGTGCATTTTTTTTGAAGGTTGAGTAAAGAAAGAGGGGACACGGTGGCTTAGAGGTTAGCACGTTCGCCTCACACATCCAGAGTCTGGGTTCGATTCCCGTCTCGGCCATGTGTGTGTGGAGTTTGCATGTTCTCCCCGTGCCTCAGGGGGTTTTTCTCCGGGTTCTCCGGTTTCCTCCCGGTCCAAAAACATGCACGGTAGGCACCGTGGCACCTTGGAAAATTGTCCCTAGTGTATGAATGTGTGTGTGATTGTGTGTGTGAGTGTTTGTGCCCTGCGATGGGTTGGCATTCCATCCAGGGTGTATCCTGCCTTAATGCATAGACGCCTGAGATCCCTGTGACCTGAGGGAGGATCAGATACAGCGGTAGAAGATGAATGAATGAATGAGTAAAGAAAGAACATTGTAAATAAATGTGTGTGTTGCTTTGAAGTGTGTGTGTGTGTGTGTTGCTTTTTAATTTCACCTCTCATATTCATTTACTAATATTTTTTAAATAAAATGCTCAAACAGAAATGCACGCTGCATTACTGCTCCAATAATAAAAAAACATCCCATTTTTGTCCATTTAGACCTTACACAGCGTTAAAAGTTTTTTTCTTGCATTCGGACTTGTATCTTCTAATCCTGAAATGAAAGTATGAAAAAAAAAGACTCAAACAATACAACTTTTTTATCTGGTTTGGTTGTCTGTTAGAGCAGATGTCACCACTTATACTGGACCATTACAGGAAGTAATGGGCCTTACAGGAAGTGTGCTTTGTTATAGATAAAAACAAACATAGCCATGCTTGGGTCAACCTCCCATTCCACAACAAGAAGTTTTACACATGCATGCTCGCATGGACGAAGAAATACCTTTGATGTGGCTTATGGTAAAAACACAAGCCACAGAGATAAGTTTCTGAAAAGAATACCACAAAAGACAATGCAGCTTGAAAATGCAACAGGTACATTTGCTTGGAAATTTACACATTCAATTCTGGCATGCTTTACAGGAGCCAGGGAGATTTATGGTGTTGCCATAAAATTGAATGATGATAGAAACTGCAGTGTAAGTATTGCAAATTTCCCCAATCACCTGTTAATTACAAAGCTGCTAGTTTATTAAGCTGTAATAAGAGGAATTATACTGCACACCCCGATTAAGTAGCATAGAAAATTGATACGTTCATTAATACAGTAACTAATGACTAATCGTTTTTGTTTAGAATCCTGTTTTCCTACGTGTACACTGGAGACTCCCATCATGCATCATCATCGTCATTATCATATGTTTCCTTTTGTAAAGTCCGATTCACCGGAGACTTCAAATTCTTCATATAATAAGTTTTGCAAAGTTAAAATGCCCTTTTAAATATTCTTCCGACTGAATATGAACGCCGCCTGCCACGTGGAACATGTTGTTCTGGGATTTGCTTATCTATACACGATCGTATGTGTATGTGTGAGCGAGAGAGAGATTGTATGTGAGAGAGACTGATAGCAAAACTAAATAGGGTTATAACTTTCCCAGAAATAGTTCTAAATACTCTTATGGATCTTTTGCAGCATGGTCACAGTTGGAGAAAATGAGGAATTAGGAAAAAGAAGTGAGAAGGACTGGACGTCCCCCATACACTCGGGTTAAGGCCGGCTCTGTGTCATTATGAAAGAGAAGGAGGCCACCAAAACCTCCGCGCGCTAACAGACAGGAAACCGAGACCCACTGTGGCCAGTCCATTCAATGACTCCAAACAAAAAACCATCACATTCCTAACAGGTGCACTTTTATTTTCATCCGAGACCTGAGAAACATTTCGGGATCTGAAAAATCCTGCGTTTGCAGGGAAAAGAGCTGGACATCATCAGTATAAAAATATATCATTCGAATAGATTGCCATTCCCCATTATAGAATTTATGAATAAACAAGAACAAAATCCCCTGTCTGGATAAAGAAAACTGTGTGTAATATGGTTGTAACAAAATGATTTGTCTTTATAAAATGTTTGTTCTTTCTTTTAAAATACTTTTACATCTTAAAGTGTGATGAAATTTATGTATGTTGGATGGACTTGTCTTAGGATTCATATAGTTTTTTCTTCAATCTTTTATATATATATATATATATATATATATATATATATATATATATATATAATATATATATATATATATATATATATACATTTTTTCAAGGAAAGTGGGCAAAAACGATCAAGTCTCTATGAATGAACAAATCTAGACCATTTTACATTTACAGGAGGAATAGTATTCTGGATTGTGGGAACATTTCACGCTATAGTGTTTAAACCTTGGTTCTGGAAAGGGTAGTCTTTGTTTCAGTGCATGACGGCGAGTATTGCACATACTTGGAATTACTGAGAGCAAGTCATGTTAGAAACGTCCATATTTTGACCAGCTTGTGCCAAAGAAGATTTCAGATGCTATGTGATTCGAAAGAAAAAAAAAGAGGGAAAAAAACTTTTAGTCTGTATAGTATATATTAACCAGCAATGTCCTGGCTTATAAAACAAGTTATTTTATACACCTCTGTGCAAAATGGTTTAACAGGCCATGAGTTGGTAAAGTGGACTTATGACAACAGCTGGTGTCAACACCAAAATGTGGACATCAATCTGGTGCAACTGCAATCTGAATACCTCATCCTTGAACAGGAGGGGTGCAACATTTCCTTATGCAATATACCACTGTTTCCTGTTTGCTTTTTAAACTATGAGATCTTGGACACCAGGCTGGCGATGTGTAAGTACGAGGTCAAATTACGTTGAAAGAAGGTAACCATTATAACACATAACAGCAGTTGTATTAGTTCTTCACTTTTATGCGATGAGAAAGCATGACACAGCTAATCTGCTGAGAGGAAATAGAATGGTAGAACATTACAAAAAAATGATGTATTGTGCAAAGCCTGGTTCGACAATAGTGACATTTATTATTAACGTATATATTCGACAACTTCAGCTTGTTAAAGGCGATTTTTTTAAGTATGCTATAACCAGTGTTGGGGAGTAACAGTGAAACAGTGTAACGCAATTTAATTACAAAATAAAAGTAACAGTAATTCGTTACAGCTACCGAGAAAAATAAAACGTGTAATTAAATTACAGTTACTTTTGAAAATGCTAAAGATTACAAATCCCAAATACGAAGACACAGGCGCTCGCAAAAAATTTCACCCACAAGGGGGCTTTTTCTTTGGTCAACTTACATTGAAGGTAAAAGGTGAAAACGTCACTCCAACAGTATAAGCATTCTGAACTTGGCCAGGGTAAAAGGCATCCGTGTTACTTAGTGCATCAACACCTCAGACTACCAAGGCGCCAAAAGTGTCACCACGATAAGCCCCCCCACTGAAACCTCAAGCTTCTTGGTGGTGGAGAATATTTAAAGTGTAGGTTTCCTACACTTTAAATATTCTCATGTGTGTGTGTGTGTGAGATTCTCATGCTTTCTATAATAGTTTGTGGTCCACTAGATTTTTTTTTCTTCCAAAATATGAGGTTGACTGGAAATCTGGGATATTCACAAAGAAACACAATTTTCTTGCAAGACTTTTACATGCAAATTCAGTGTATGAGATCGAAACGATGATGGGCCTCATGTAGATAAAACAGGAGGAAAATTTCAGAACATTTTTGTTGTAATAATGAATTAATTCGTTCATTCATTCGGACAAGAAAAAAAATATATATATTTAAATATAATCCTCATATGTTGGATAAAAAAACTTTTGTTTGGTCAAGAAAAAAACAAACAAACAAATAAATAAATAATTAAAAACAAAACAATTTTTTCAATGCGTCACAATATTTTCAGAAATATGCACATTTTCTATAACAGCATTTAATGTAAAGTTTATATTAATGTGCTCATTTTAATATGTCAACATGTTCCATTCACAAGTTAAGGCTAATGTTAAAAAAGGATAATAAAAGGTACCAGTATAAAAGTTATATCTCACATTTATTAATGCGATGCGACAATCGTCTTATAGCTTGTGCTCAATTTGACCTTTTAGTAATTTTTTTATTCTTAGAAATAGATCTAGTTTTGTTTACGCTGCAAAATTCAGGCCCAAACATTACTGCTGATTTTGCTATTATATCTTATATCAGATGTCATAAACCTCTGAAGGCCAAAAAAAAGAAAGAAAAGATGAAGAAACAATTCAGTACTAGCGTAATCTGTAAGTAACACACAACCTGCAAGGCCTTGCACAAAACAAAAGATGCGTTCAGGGGTTCGCACATTTTGTTTGCGTGCTTCACAGTTGCTCCACAGGCCAAGCTACAACACAAACACTCTCACAAGTCATTCACATACAAAAAGAAGTGAACCTGAAAGAGAGTGCCCCCCTCCCATACACACCCCCGCCCCCAACCAACTTCTGCTTTTCTGCTTGATACACAGAAGAGACTGCATTATTTCTGTGGACCTGCGTGTACGTTCACTGCGTTATAGCTGCATTCAAAACAGACCCATAGCCGTAAATGTAAATCTGGTAGCACTAGTCATACTGTAATATCCTGCTCTTTATATAGAATATGAAATGTACCGTCGTTCTTTACTCACGGATTTTTGTACGTCCAAACCTCAAAATAGAGGAATCATGAAGAAATCACGATTTCCAATGTGAATTCCTGTAATATATCTGAGCAAATGTGTTGTGTTTACCGAAGCAGAAGTCCAATGTGTCTGTGAAAGACATAAATCAATGTCCATGTCTGTAAAAAGGACATGCCATTTTGGCTGGAAAAGAAAAGAAAAACGCTCCAAGGCTTTATTTAGATGCTCATTCAAACAGAGAAGTGAAAGTTCTCTCGATTCTTTCTTTTTTTTTTTTTTTATTTTGCCTCCATGTACACATTAAACCTGGCTTTATAGTACGTTTAACTTCTAAGTTGGTGCAGCATTGATGTTTACCCAAGATTATTGTAATGAAGTAAGTGAAAACGCTACTTCCCTCCTAAGTGAACTTCCTACACATTCATAATCTTTCCCTGTTACAAATGTTTATGCCTTGAACGATTGCCCTGCGCCCTCCGTTTTCAGCCTCAACTCTTAATAACATTAGCCTCAACTCTTAAAGCACAAGAAGTGACTGGAGTGAATTAAAGTAAGGTTTCTCTAATTTTTTTCAGTTCAAAAACTGGATTTCAATTTTTATTTTTCCATATTTATTGAACTCACAGATTTTTCTAGTCCTCACATTAACACTACACAGTTTCATAACTTCATAACTTCATTTTCACACATATAACCTGTTTGTCTCAAGAAGTGCAGCCTGAGTGCAGAATCATTTCTATTATATGTTTTAACACAAAGCTTAGGAAAGGGAAAGAGGAATTATGGAATATTTCCAAAATGTATGTACACCACTGTACTGTAACCTTTTTTTTTCCTTTTGCAAAGAAAAAGAAGAGAATGTTTTCCAAGTTAATTATGCTTCAGTTTCAGGTCTTGTGTGTGTGTGTGTGTGTGTGTGTGTGTTTTCAGGTATAGCAGGAAATTAGCTGGAAATTTTGCTGAAACTTGGTAAGCATGATTAATGATTTTGTCTCTTTGGCAAACTAGAGAGTTTATATGGGATTCATTAGATATTCGCCTATACTAAAAGTAAGGCATAATTTAAATGTGTGTAAAAATGTTGTCGGCAAAATCTCTCACTAAAATACAGTTGTGATCCACATGACTCTTAACTGAACAACATATACCAATCATATTGAACAATTATATACCAATCTGATTACTATTATAGAATGAAATGTTTCTATCTATTAAAGTAAGCAATTCATTAAATATATGGCTACATTATCAAAACTGTTCCTTGCACGCAGTAAATGTCGGACATAAAATAATTCACAAATCGAATTTAACATCAAATAAGATTCCATATTCGGCATTCGTATTAAACACAGAGTTTGTCTATTGCTAAAGTCAACATTTTTAGGCCTGTAGCTGAATTGAGGCTAGTTTTACTTTTGCTTTTAGAAGTTCCCATATGTGCAAGCATGCAACGGAGATGTGTTAAGGCTGGCATGCATCGGTCAGGACTATACACAGTTAAGCAAGATGCATGCAGCCTTCCCACGATTGCGCCATTTGTGCCCTAGCTAACAGGGACCATGAAGCAAGAGCCACACAACATGCCTGCAAGCTGATGAGGAACGGCTGTGTAGGAAGCTTGGCGCTAAACTTAGGCTAATGATGCACCGTCCAGTATATGCTAATGAAACCTCTACTTGTCATGGGAAAGTGGTTAAAAAAAACAACAGAAAAGTGCATAGCTCAAAAAATAAAAAAACTAATAGCAAGAAATGGCCACTTATCACATTCTGGGTGATCACTAGTCTACACTATCGTTGGCAAACCATCCATATAATATGTAAAACCTGCAAATTATACAACTGTCCTAAAATAACACCAGGGGGGGGGGGATAGATGCTGAGGTGGCTGTTAAATGGACAGGGTGTATTAATACACTAGAAAAATTCGAAATGTCATCAGATTCAAGATATGCAGACAGCTGTGGCTCCAGTGGCTAAAGCAGCTGGATTTGTGGTGGGACAAAGGCGATAAGCAATATAATAATTAAGGCTTGTATAGGAACATTCTTATGTTAAAGAAAATCTTCATGACATTTACTAGCATTCAACAATCAACAACAAAACAACCTATAAAAATTTATTGTGTCTATTTGAACCACACAGATTGCTTCAAGAGCCACTATAGATTGTATTATATATACACATAATAGATTTTCTTATCTATACATCTTTAGAGGTTTTTTTTTCACATAGATGCCAGAGGAGTGAATGTGAACTGTTATTTAAGCTTAAAATAGATGGTGCAAAGGTGCCACATTGCGTACACATGCATAAATAATCCCCTATTTAATATTTAACACATTATATATTTAACCATTTATGGTGCATCACAAATGTTATCTCAAATAACCAAAAAAGAAATTCACATGTGTGTTTGCTGACTCCCGTTGCCTACTCATTCTTTGTGGCATGTCTGGTTAATATCTGTCGTGACAAAAAGGTTTTACAGAGATATTATTTTAATGTTAATTTTGCATTGAGCGGAAAATAAGTTTATTATTTATTATTGTCCCTTTATTTGTAAACCTATGTGGGGGCAATGTTTCACAATTTTTTCAAACTTTCTTGTAAAAAAAACACGCTTAAAAACATCAGCATTAGCGGTATTTGAGGCTTTGCAGCATTTACTTTTTATAGTACTCATCAAATTTTGCTTGGCTCGTGATGCAGGTTCAACTGCTGAGACATACTTTTGTATGCAAACTGACATATACTGCATTATCTCACACAGATACACACACACACACACAGACTAATGAACAAATATATATATATATATATATATATATATGTATATATATATACAGAGACCAATACACATATCTATATATCATATATATCTATATATATATACACATACATATATATATATATATATATATATATATATATATATATATATATATATACATATATAGTGCAGGAAGTATACAGTCAGACACTCTTTTATTGGGAAGTGTCTCAAATTTCCTCGAACCAGGTTACAAGTGGAGAAGTAACTTTAGTTTTCATATGTCTGGCTGCCTGTAATCTTCAGTTTCGGAAGCCTGATCTGCCTGTTTCAGTTTATTGGTTTCATTATTTATAAATCGGCAACAAGCCTTTATTTCTTTCTGCATGTACAGTTTATTATTCATGGAATTGCAGTGGACAACATTCGTGGTATCAATGCTCAATTGGCTGGCTCGATTTCTAAACTTTAAACTAAGTTACTGATTATATGGAATTTCTCTCCGTTCTCGGATTTCTTTCATTGAAGTTCATTGAATTTTTCCATTTCAGAATATATTGCATTATGTCTGTCCTTTTTTTCTCTTTATAATGTATTGGAAGCTCCTGTAACCTAGCCATATTCCTTGTGTATGTAAACATGCCTGCTAATAAAGCTATTTCTGATTCTGACAATAATGTGCAAAGCTAATATCGAAATACGGCATTAAAACAATCCAGGATGCACAGGAAAGGATTACCAGGAAATAACTAAAATAACATTTTAAATTTGAGGTTGTCTTCCTTTCAAATTTTTGCCAAGGATTTGTGACAAAGCACTACACACACTACAGGCACATCTTATTTTCATATAATTAGCTAAAACTCAAATTTAAAACAGTCTGGCGAATATCAGTATCACCAAAGTTTGTAATGAGGTTTAAAATTATGAAATGTTATAAAAGTTATAGTCCGTTATCACTTTCTCTTTTGATACAAGGATTAAAAAAAAAAGTAGCTTGCCATGCAAAAAAAAAATGCAAAGTCCCTGATTAATATATTGTGTTTTAAAATAATTATTGGTCTTTGGTAAATTCCATAATTATGGGAAACCCATTTAGGATGACCTTATGCTCCAGTATCGCACTGAAACAATGACAGAAATGCATACAGAAGGTGAAATCTCAAACAAATTCAACAAAACAGCGACTATATGCCTCCATATATAATGATGCATTGCATATAAATGCTCTGAGGTATCGGAGTAGGATGCTGTGTATACTCGAACTAGAAGTCTTTTATTATGTTAAACAATCACAGCCCAAGTGATGGCCGAGTCATCATTTTAAATATTAATAATGCAATATTTGATATACTTTCATATCAACATAATAGAAGTTTTGAGTATAAACGGAAATGTTAGTGCAGTAAATAAATGACCTGTATTAATGTTAGAGGTTATGACTGAATTTGTAAAGTTATATTCATTTATTTAATCCTAACTGTTAGCAGTAGTCAGTTAGCTAGCCTGTGTTAACCTGACTGGATTTCTGACAGGACTTACTATGCATTAAAAGTCCCCGTTGCTATCAGTATTTACTGCTGAATTTACAGGATTTACTCGGTGTAACTAACGTCCAATTAATTATTGATTATAATTGATTATAATACTCTAATTCATGTATACCATACAATAATAGTAGACTTTTAATGCATAGAGAGTCCTGTCAGAAATCCAGTCAGGTTAACACAGGCTAGCTAACAGGTTAACTAACCTTTTATTATCTTTTTTAGGATTAAATAAATGAATATAACTTAAAAAATTCAGTCATAACCTCTAACATTAGTACAGGCAATTTTTTAAAATGGGATTTTAAATGGAGGTATTTAAATGTGCATTTTAAAAAGTATGTCACTTTGAGTGTTACGTTGTTCTAACTTTAAATTTCATTTTAATTAGCATTCCATTCATTCAAGTTTCCTAAACAATCCAGAAATGTTGGCAAAACTATTGTTTATATTAATAAATATTCATTCTATCCAAATGTAATGCTAGTCAGTTGGGCAACCTGACAGGATGTCACCTGACCGGGAGATTTTAAAGGCAATCCATTATTTAACACAATAGAATATTGTAAAAGAATGCGTAAAAAATATATATAAATCAGTGATAAATTAAAGTGTAATTGTTATACTTGCCCGCTGCCACGAATGGGATGTATAAATGATATGGATCCATTTTTCTAACCTCAAATGCCAATGCTAATGGGTGGACATTTCTTTGAGTGGGTAGCATTGCTGCCACACAGCCCCAGGGTTATAGTTTTTATATTCGCCTCATGTCCATGTGGGTTTCCTCACGGCTCGATGACTTCCTCTTAGGAGGATAAACTACACAAAGTTTTCCCAGAGGGTTTTCAAGAAACATGTAAATATAATTTTTCTGCGAGTTGCCAGTCCATCCTGGCTGTAGCCCTGCCTTGCTTTGCTTTACCAGACAAGGCTTCACCACAACATTGATATTGACGTAGATCTATTTCTAATCTGTTTTTGATAGCAATTATATGATTGGATCTATTTTTGTTTCATTAGTTACCAAATACAAGGATCATCAACAAACGAAGCGGCCTCGAAAAACATCCCGTAGTAAACGTGACGCTTTACACTGTAATAAAACAAAACAACGATATCATTATGAAGCATGTGATGTGTTATAATCTTACATCTTTTCCGAGCATGATCTCCATTGCATAATAACTGCCAGTATCACTGTTCAAAATGGTAGTTTTGTGTGTGTGTCTGTCTCCTGACGATGTTATCTATTCTCCCTGCTTGACTCTGTGGACCTGCAATAAAAGATTAAAAGTGTTGCGAGATAACGTCTCACCCGCCTTATCCCTGTTCGATATCACCTTTGATGATTCAAAATTGAGTCTGCTTTGTCAAATTGTGTCAATTCTTTTTAAAAAACGCAGCACACAAAGATCTTCTTAACTATGACGGATCTTCAATTTGGCATCTAATAGCTCAAATCGCACATTAAAAAGCGTGATAGCGAGATATAAAGCGTAACCCGTAAACCCGATTCTGGGGTCGGGTTGCTGCACCTTTGGGAATCGTTTGCAAAAATTAGAAGACCCCCCCCCTCCCCAAGTCATGTAAAGTGGCACCAATTATTCCTTCATCCTACGTTAAGTTTGTAGAATGGAAGGCCTGGAGGTGGACAATGTCGCTGTCTGATTAGCAATTGGGGGAGGTGACACTGTGTGTCTGTTCTAAGCGAGTAGTTATAATCCCCACCTGACATCATCTAAAATCAGGAACCAACAGGACACACACACACACAGGCACGCTCACCCATACCAAAAATAAAGAAGTAACAAACAGAACGCTCTGCCGTTTTTTACCACGGTCCCTGTTTGGCTAAAACTTAATCGTTACTTTATTTTATGGGCCCTGGGCCCCCAGTGCGTACGGTGTATGCACGGAGTCTTTAGCTTCATTTAGTAAGAGGAAATTTAGTCTTATGCAATGGCCCGGGGGCTGTTTTGAAAGCAATTGAGAAAGCGCATCGAGCTAGAGTGCGTGAAGCGGAGAAGACTCCATGTTGTCTTCATACAGAATGGAGGGGTACCTCATCCCACCTGTAAGTAGACCTCGTTTTCTGTGACTGTTTGTATTTGTGTGTGTATTTGTGCGCATGTTAATGTAAAACTAAGTAAAACTTAGTGTAGTGATGAAACAAGTAACCGATAATCGCCGATGTGATACTACCTCAGGCATCGTACTGTTCCATTTCCTTTATCAGTAATGAACTGTCGAACATTTCTCAAAAATTATATTGCCGGCGTAGACTCTTTTCCAACAAAAAGACATAAAGAAACGAGTTACAAACGTCGATATTAATGTGAGCGTGAGTCATGGCTTACTCATGGAGGTTACGAATGATAGGAACCAATTTCCGTATTTGTCCATATTATACACAAACAGGTGTGTATACACATCAATGTGTTATATATATATATATATATATATATATATATATATATAAAAATCTGCAATAGCTATAGAATATTATGATGAGTAATTATTATTGCCAAGCTTATTTTAGCGATGGAAGACGTTGGCTTTTTACCTCAAATATAACAAACGTCCTTATGACCAGAAATTCAGTTAAAACGGAAAATAAGTCTCTAAAACTCACAACCAAATTCTATCCAAAGGATTAATTTACTGAACATTATCAATACTAAAATATAATTTCTATGTGTAATAGAAAAAAAGCTGGACTGGCTGGATGTCACAGGCACCGTCTGAATTTAAAGATTACTGGGCACTTGTAAATAAAGATGTGAGGCTTTTCTCATACTGCATTCATCTTTTTTTTCTCCTTGGTATTTGTTTTATAAACGTCTTGGTTTATTCTCGTACTTTTCTCAAATTGTTATTTCCCGTTACAGCCAGACGATGTGATCTACGAACCTGACATTTATCGACAATCGTTGGACTATCAGTACATCGTCGATGGAGAAAGCCATAGCGGTAAGATCAGTTTCTCGTTACGGATCCGTTGGGCGAGGAATGTTAAAAGGCACGTCTTTCAAATTGTTTTAAGGTTTGCTATTTTTATTGATTTATTTTTTTCTTAAACTGAAACTGTACCAAAATAGTTGGGTAACTCTGTGTAACGCTTAGAGGCCCATTTGACACCAACGCGGTTGAGCTAACGGTTCACAATCACACCCAGAGCTGCTGGGAATTCATTGGTAGGGGGTGTTTTAGGTGAGCTAGCGAGTGGAACCAGGCAAGTGACCCGACCGAAGCAGGAAACAGATGCGTTAATATGACAGGCAAGAAAACTACAGACGTAGAACGACAAATATCCCCAAGGGCCTGCTACCAGAAAGAATCTAAACGAGCCCCACTAATTTATCAGGCAAATAATTTGACAGACAAACTCAACAAACAAATGATCACGCTTTCAAACATACAAAGAAAGCATGTCATTACACGGAACGGATCTCACTTTGTGTTGAGGAGTATGAAAAAAAAAAAAAGGATAATGACAGATTAACACGTACAGAACACTTTAAAACATTTCCACTGAGGATCCTTTCACTCTATATTCTATTAGATCCATAAATGGAAATACAAAAAGATTTCTGAGTAGCATAGAAGGAGGGACAAATACCACACTAGAACAATAAAACCACTGGGTATTTTGAAAGGTTTACTTTATTAAAATTCTTGAAGGAAAGGAAACAGTGGCGTTAACAGGAAGTCGCATGACATATAGTCAGCGTTGTTGTAAAACCCAAAAAAAAAAAAAAAAAAAAAGCACCATACAAACTTATCTTACAAATATTCAAGCAGTATTCATGTTTTCATGCATGAGTTATGAGCATTTGCCTCTGTTGTCTGCAGTGGACCATACTTGGGAATACAGTGCACACCATGTCCACCCTGCAGACTTTGATAATTTGACAGAGAACCACTTTACGGAGCTCCAGAGTGTGCAGCAGGTCCATCCGTCCACTGTCCATCGCTTTCCTGATGTAGAGCCTAACCAGTTTCTGGAACCCGGTCTGGCTGGACAACATCTGGCACTGCATTCACAGGTGAGAGTGAACACCTGCAAATTTACTTTACTCATCCCAGCTAATTTACTTATTACTATATATCGGAATAATCAGAACGGTCCGGTCTTTGCACTGCCGGATCAATGATTTTGCACTAATTCACATTAGTACTTGAGGGACATTTTGGCACTAGGACATTAACGGTTTGGATTAAAGTAGCATAGACTTTGCAAATGCAATATGAATTTTGACACCTTGCTAAAATTTTAGTGCTACTAAATTGTTTTTTTTTTTTTTTTTTTTTTTTTTGCTGTTACGGAGAATGGCGCATACATCTGCACTCAGGCTGTTTCTCAACTTACCCTTATCCTGGCCTGTCCTCACCACTTTCACCACAGCAAAAAAATGTTCACTAACTGCCATTACACACACCCCTCCCCATTTACACAAACGCCACCGCACCGAGTTGTGACACGCACAGATGTGGCTCGGACAGCAAAAAACAAGCTTTTTTTAATTGTTTTTTTTCAATTGGATTTTGGGTTCGCGTTATTCAGAAGTGATCAAGAAATTCAGAGAAGAGACCAGTGTTGTGTTTATGTCTTTGGCAGAAATCTGAAATATTATACAAATACAAAAATAACTAATAAAAAAATGACAAAAAAAACGTATCGTAAGTGGTTGAAATTAGAAGTGACTACACCAAATAATCTTTTATGTACATTTAAAAACATCAAGTCGGGCTGTTTAAAAAGAAATTGTGTTTTGAACAATAATAGTTATTTAGCAATCCATCAGCAAGTAAATTATTTAAATGTATTTTTTTTTCGCGAAACAAACTGCGACAAGTGACACCAAGGCTGAAAACAATGTTTCGCACAGAATGGGAAGCAGGTCAGAGCGCGACTGTGATTAGATCCTCTGTATTTGTTATTATCATATACTAACCACAGTACAGGCTGTAGAAAAGAGGGCTTTTCCCCTCATTTAGGGTCTGTGGAGCTGCAGGAGGAAAAAGAATGGCAGGTTGATTTACTGCCTCCTGTAACACGGGTCAAAACCTCCGACACGCAGCGACACGAATTGTAACACTTCATCTGAAAATAACCTTCTTCTGTTGGTCTTATCTGATGTACCGGCGTTGTACTTGAAAATATGGTTACAAGGTGCAACTGTGAATTAAACCTGTTAACATAAATTTAACTATAGCATAGATAGAGCCCCCCCCCCCCCCCCCCCCCCCCCCCCCCACCCCCCCCCCCCCCCCCCCCCCCCCCCCCCCCCCCCCCCCCCCCCCCCCCCCCCCCCCCCCCCCACCCGGGACCACAGGGACACATGTACACAAAAACTCTTTTTTATCTACCGGTAAATATATCTAAATATATCATATTTTCCTCATTATTATGATTCAAGCCACAGCTCAGTAAAAAATACACTGATTAGATGATATTTAGGTTTGGGGCTCCAAATCGTCCCTCATGACCATGTCATGTGGAAGTGCGCATTTCAACGGGTTGCGTTAAACGACACGTGACAACATGACCGTTCCCGAGATCGAATCGGCTCGCATGACTCAAAGCGAAAACAGATTTGGAAATCGTTGTCTTCGTTACTTGTTTCTTCTCTTTGTTGGCCATGCAAGATTGATGGACACTTCTAACTAAAAGGAATAAAACCTTCAGGCAAGCCGGTGTGGGATTATATAAAAAGAATACTATGCGTATACCTTTGAAGTAGTTTACAGAGATACAGAGTGAAACTTCCCCTTTTTAATATTTAGCCTTTTAAAGATATCTCGATATAACATAGCGCAGCCACCTGTTGATAGAGGTGTTGGTTTACTTTTTTGTTTTTGCCAGTTGTTTTGAAAGGCATCAAATCCCAACCTGCAATTTTCTTATTCTTATAATTACGGAAGTAATATCTTGTCTTCACCCCTCCAGGTGTCTTGTTTGACCCGGCCGGCAACCGTGTACTACCAACATAGCGTCCAGCCCTCACCACAACTGCGCAGTTCAGACGATGATGACCCTGCCAGCCGCAGTCCTCCGCTGGAGGTTTCCGATGAGGAATGTATGAGAGACCACATCACCTCTACCACCGGGATAGAACATGGTGAGGATTCTGTCATCTTTTTTTTTTTTACGAATATAATACAATATTCATTCATTCATTCATCTTCTACCGCTTTATCCGATCTTCCCTTGGGTCATGGGGAGCCTGTGCCTATCTCAGGCGTCTATGGGTATTAAGGCAGGATACACCCTGGATGGAATGCCAACCCATCGCAGGGCACACACACACTGATACACTAGATACAATTTTTCACCCGGAGAAAAAACCCCTGAGGCACGGAGAGAACATGCAAACTCCACACACACATGGCCGAGACCAATTCTAAATACATCTAGCATTTGGCATTTGTTTACTTAAGGAGGTGGTGGCTAAGTGGTTAAGGCATTGGGACCTAAAGATCACAGGTTCAAATCCCACTCCCACCAAGCATGCCGCTAGTGGGCCCCTGAGCAAGGCCCTCAACCCTCAATTGCTTACTTGAAAGTCGCTCTGGATAAGGACTCTGGATAAAGGAATTTTACGGTGTAAAATCACAAACAAGAAAAAAAAATTCTCCAATATTAAGCTTCACAGCACAAACAAACAAACAATCTCTGTCACTTTCCGTCTCGCTCATTGTTCAGCGTTCAGGAAAAACAGGGAACTGGTGTGTTAGTAACTTCTCCCTTTAAAACGCCACCCTCTGGCTATTCCACACCTCTTCCTGCTGTAGATACATTGATAAGGCGTATTAACAAGTGTTTAGCGATTAGGTATGATATCGGACTTCATGAGACAGAAGAATGGTTATAAACCGTTATAACCAATTAACTTGCACTGACTATATCACAAGTGCTGACTCGGATTGTTTTGTCACTTAAATATCAAAGAACACATGTCTTTCTGGACATTTGACTTCAGCCGGGCCAACAACAAAACTATATCACCTTTCAGTGAAATTCCACATTCTATAATCAGTGAACATCCCCGACTACTAAAAGAAAAAGCCAACGTTTGTGTGTTTGTGTGTCATTTTTCTGCCTAGGAAACAAGAAGAAGATTCGTCTGTATCAGTTCCTGCTGGACCTTCTGCGAAATGGGGACATGAAGGAAAGCATCTGGTGGGTGGACAAAGAAAAAGGAACTTTCCAGTTCTCCTCCAAAAACAAAGAAGTTCTGGCTCACCGCTGGGGGGTGCAGAAAGGCAATCGCAAGAAGATGACCTACCAGAAAATGGCCCGGGCGCTGAGAAACTACGGCAAGACCGGGGAGGTCAAAAAAATCAAGAAGAAGCTCACGTACCAGTTCAGCGGCGAAGTGCTGGTAAAATGCCACATGGAAAGGAAGCTGTACATGTGAAGAGGAAGAAGAATGGACAGAAAGAAAGAAAGAAAAAGAAAAGTAAAAGATTTAAGAGCCTGAAAGAAACGTTCTACTCATAGAACTCGGAGCATTAGACGATTCGCTTGCCCTTTACAATCCTTTTCTATTATTCACCTTTGCATTAATTTTCACTGAACTTTATCTATGGATTTCCAGCTCACACACCCATTCAGCTGCATGTCCGATTAAACAAAAAAACAAACTCTATATTCGTATGAACGTAGAGATTTTAAATATACAAATGAAAAAGGTCAAGTGAGCGGCTCTTGTGTAGAAGCTGTTGCTAACATCCTCACTGATCATGGGGGGAAGGGGGGGTGTATGTGTGTGGGGGTGTGTGTGGGGGTGGCGGATCACAAAAATACAAAAGCAGAAGTGAAAACAAATGACACAGGCTCACGCTGTATGGAAAATACGGCTGTCTCGTCTGGCCAACACACGCACGGTGACACTGTTTTTGCCATAAACGGGTGCTTTCTTTCAACAAACCCTTGTTTAAGGGCTTTACGATTTCAATCATTTTGTATACAAATAAATCTTTTAATAATTATAGGAACAGGAGCCAGCGCAGAATCGATGGGAAATTTACGCTTGTTCCGACAACACTGGTTTCACAATGTCTGTATATCCCCCTGCGAGGCCACTAGGGAAATTTACAGACTCGTATTTTGGTGACAAATATAGCTTGAAAATGTATTTAAATTTATTTCAGAGATCTCTTAAAGTCCATTCAGTCTTGAACCATGGACTTGGCTGTGGGTTTGTAAGATCTTTATAACAACAAGTCTCTGCTTTTGTTCCTGAAAGTACAGACCAAAATCTAATAAAGTATATGAAAGTGAACCTGTACAAGTAAACCAACAAAACTAAAAGCTATGCATGTTCATACCCAGTAAAGGTTGCGGATCGTGTGTGTTCGACTCACCAGCACCCCCTGTCCATATATGCCAAATTCATGTGACGATTTGCCATGAGGTTTCACCAAACATTTCACTAAAGGACATCACTGTGCGTATCGTATTTATTAAACAATATTAAATAAAACAAATGCAAAAATGTTTGCACTATATAGTGGGGTCCAAAATTCCGACAGCAAAACATTCAAATGTAATTTAAACTAACTAACTTTAAATAAATGTTTGTATTGAAATAAATTAAAAAAAATTATAATCCAATTTTGCAACTAATGGAGTCATTATAGCTAATAAAGAAATACCAAAATATTTGAAAGATTCACAAATTGTCTTTTTTAAAGTATTTGTAATGTAAATAATCTAATAAATTAGAAAAGAAAATTGAAACATTTTCATTGCTGGTGTCAGACTTTTGTACCTCATCATATAATTTTTTTACATTTTGAAATGGCATCTTTACAATTAGCACTACATTCAAATGACCAATACTAATACAGTACATAAAATAATACATATTTTTGTATTAATAACCTTTTCACAACAGCGAATAGATACTAAAACCTTACGTGTTGATGATAAAAGAGAGATTAATACTGGCAGGCTGACTGTATACTGGTGAAAGAGCATGTCGCAGGAGGTCTTCAGTCAGATGGAGGGTTTAACAAGTGGAACATACCACTAAAAGATGGAGATTACAAATCAGTGACCATGAAATTAGACAATGGCTCAGATATTAAACTTGGGTAGTGTTAATATCACAGATACCTCCTCGCTCATTCCTGCCGTCTTCCTCCCCTCTGTGTTGAACGGAGGCTTCAAATACCCTTTAAAATGCAATTTAACCAAGTTGTGGAATGTTGCCAGGCAATCCTGATGAGATGAAGCATAGCCAAAAGAGATTGGCATAATGTGGTTTTATAAGCAGCATATAAGCATGCGTTCCACCGCAACGACGACAACTTATTTTTAATGAAACACACACATTGTTTCCTACAACAAAATATTACTGAAAAGAGTAGATCTTGAGAGGTGCGACAGTTTAGTGCTAGTTTAGTGCGACAGTTAATAAAAAGAGTGTGATATGCTCATGATGATAATTATGCTTGCCAATATATATTTATTTATATTGCGTTTGGAAGGTTACTTTGGAAATGTAATAGATATTACAAATGTACACATTTATAACTTTACAATTAACATTACAGTAGTACTCAACTCTTATTTACTGTTAGAATCTTTCATCACTTGAATTGAGTTTGTATTAATCTAATTTTCAAGCACAGTGACAACAAAAATAATATTTATTTTTAAATATTAAAATAATATATTATATTATAAAAAATAATATTTAATACGGTTTTAGAAATCAAATCTTTGCAAAGAAATGACAGGACACACTGGCAAATAACATGGCTGAGGTGGGAATCCCCAACCCCGGAGGTGTGAGGCTAACATGCAAACCACTTATTATTATTATTATTATTATTATTATTGTTCAACATATCCTATTTTTTTTTTAAGAAATTGTATTGTAGATTGAATTGTAATCTTTAATATTTTCATGAGTAACTGTAATTGAATTACACATTTTTTCTCAGTAACTGTAACACATTACTGTTACATTTATTTTGTAATTAAATTACATAATGCCGTTATGTGTAACTAGTTACTCCCCAACACTGTATTTGTGTGTGTGTGTGTGTGTGTGTGTGTGTGTGTGTATGTATATATTTATACACACACACACAGACACACACACACACACACACACAGACACACACACAAGAATGTATTGGTTAATCCAGGATCTCAATCAAATGTGAATACAACAACATGTTGGATGAAGGGTATTTTACTTAACCATGATATCTGATGTAAGTGCTGTTAGTATTTCTTTATTATTTAAGCTCACATGGATAAGGTGTTGCTTTTTTCCTACCCGTTCCTCCTTGGAGCAAATGTAAGTGAACCATCGGAGACCTGCAGCCACATGTGTTATCTCATCAGCATAAATCACCTCCAGGATCTTTACTGAGCTCGTGTCTCCCTGTGCTGCAAAGCGGGACAGTGTCTGAGGATGCACATCTAAACCTCTAAGAAAAAAGCACAACAAACCAAACCAAGAAAAACAACAAATCTATTAGTTTAAAATTGTCAGGCATCCTATTCAGATTGATGTCTTCTTTTTATTTATTTATTTAAAAAACAAAAACAAACATGGTTTCAAGACAAGTCTTAGGGATGAGCCAAACTATTGGGATTAAAGTCATGTTTTTTTGTTTGCTTTAAAAAAATACACATCGCTCCTTTAAAATGATTATTAATTGACTAATATTTGTGTTGATTTGTGTAAAGTACCTAGCCTCATGGACCATGTGCACTATAGCCAGTCTTGAGAGAAGATCATGTGAAGTTTCTGCTGCTGATTGCCACAAACCTGTAAAAAGACAAAGACCTTCCTCAAACACAATCCAGTTGTTATATCATACAGAGATTTAAATCAAATAACATTCTCACCATTATGAACTGGAAGGGAACCAAAGGATGTGCCATTCTCCTTGAGCCTTTGCTCTAATAATTCAAAATGCTGTTTGAAAAATGTTTTTTATTAATATACCTATACTTATATATATATATACACACACACACACACACACATATATACATATATAGATAGATAGACAGAGATAGATAGACAGATAGACAGACAGACAGTATACACTACAATTGGACAACAGAATGAAATTGAGATAAAGTGAAATCGGGTTAAGAGACCCACCTTGGCTTCGTCGCCGGCTACTTTAACAAAGTCGCTGAAGAACGCTCGTGGAAGCAATTCTCCAGTGCTCAGTTTGACTTCGGAGAATCGAGCAATGATGTCCCATGAGAGGTCGATGGCCCATTGCTCGATGTTAGCCAGAGAATGAAGCATAGCAATTCGGCTTGCCTAAACAGACGCAGTAAACTGGATGTAAACAGTTTATCTAGATTTATCTGGAATGGTTATCACGAGAAGGAGAGGAACTGATCTGGATCAGAAAATCCCATGTTATATTTTTGCTACAGCAAATACTAACGTAAAATGACAAATAATCTCGTAATTTATGGAAAAATTCCTGGTTTACTTATTCGGCATATTCAGTGAGATTCGGTGTGTACCTGTGTGCCTCCTTTGCCACGTTTGATTTTCCCCGGCTCCACCACAGTAAGACTATCTATTCTGCTAGGCTGAGTCGGCGGTGCGCACTCACCGATCTCTTTTATTTCCCCAGTGTCCCACCAGCTCTGCACTCGCTTAGTTAAAGCCACCTGGGATACGGAAAAGCATTGCAGAAATAACAAAAGGTTGTCTGGGAAACATACGGTAAAGCTGAACTGTTGAGCAATGATGCAAATGAAAAACAAAGGACGTGAAAAAAAAAATACTTATAGGCGTTTCATATTAAAAACAAACCCTGTGAAACCTCCAGGAAGAAATTGTGTTATTTCTTTGCACAATATATAAGCTTTTCACAAATGTTTCTCTCTACTTCTATTTCTTTCATTAATAATCCTTCTTTGTCAGCTAAATTACACAGAACCTATTACCTAAAAAAAAAAAAAAAAAAAAAAAAAAAAAAAATGCTGACTCTGCAGACTCCTCTCGTAACACTCAATATACATTTCCGTCCATAGTGCATTATAAGAAACCTGTGTCGCGCCTTGTAGCTGCCACTTTTATCCAATATTGGCTAAAAATTAAATCAACACCTTCTGACCAATCATATGAAAGAATTTCCGCACACACACACACACAAACACACACACGTATGTACGTACGGAGAAACCATCACCTTTTCTAGTGGGTCCGGAGTGCTGAGGATTTTCGTTGCCCAGAAGCACAGTGTGTTTTCCGATGATTCTAACTTGGTTTCTGTGGGCGACGCGCTATCTAGGGAAAGTATCCATACAAAACAGGATGCTCTTGAAATGAGTTACGTACTGACACATTTAAACACTTTTTATACTCTCTATCGGTTTAAACGGGACCATCGTAGGGCTGAACATATTGTATTTGAGTGGTTCATTCTTAGAAAAAGAATAGTGTGCGCAGCTCTGGTACGAGAGCACTGACTATGATTCTAAACACCTCAATATCAATGCTGGTTTAAGAATAGTTATGCCATTCTGGTCTTTAATTAGCATTTGATACAATGTGCTTCCCCTTATAATGAATGTACAATGATAACTAGGAAGTCATCTAGTATTAAGTGGTTCGATGCCTCTGCATAGTACAAGAGAAACAATAATAAAGGAGTGGATTTTCTTTTTTAACCAGATAATTTCCCTACTGCAGTTTTATAATCAGAAACCGACTGTGAAAATCATTAATAATATGATATAATATATAGTGCACTGTATACCGACAGGGATTCAGAAAGTTTAATTAGTGCAAAAAGATAAAATGATATATTACAACATACGGACTGCATATACAGTGAGCACTCGCCTCTGTTTGCCTTTTTAACCCCAGAAACTGGGTAGCGAGTCAAACTATTTGGAGTATTTATATACAGTTTTCCATCCACTACTCTGACATCATAGACTTGATTCTGTGAAAGAAAGAGGCACAATGTCAGAAACATTTCAGTTCACAATCCCTGACAGTTTCATTACTGCGACCTACCTGTAGTCCTGTGGAGGACGAACCTGTTTCCAGGCTAAAATCAAAATAGTGCCATGGGCATATTAGTGCCAGTTTCCCGTCTCCAAGGTCCTCAATGTCTCCTTGGTCAAGTGGACCCCCTTTCAATAACGGAAAAAAATAAAAAAAGCTTTATCAGTAAAGGAATAAAAATCAGGACAATACATGAAATCCTGAGCAGCATTGAGGAATGCACAATATCCCCTAATCTCTGCCAGTATTTATCCCTTTCAGTACTTTTCTTAGTATTAAACCCTTTTCAGAACTTCCCCCTTCTTACTTTTTTAAGGATGGTAAGGAAACACCCTTACCTTTTCCTGCTTTTTTTTTCGTGTACACTCCATGTTCGCATAATATAGTTGACAGCTTGTGAAATTTGTTTAGACAACTGTGGATAGATAGATTTTGGAATACAATTTATATATTTATATCTATTTTGTACCCATGTATGTCTATTTTGTGCACTTTGCAGATTTCTTCTCTGCACAATTCTAGCCTGGCTTTTACCACGTTTTCATCTTTGTAATTTCTAAATACCCTGCCATCTGGTCCTCTAGCCCACCGTTGGCCAACATGCCACTAGCCCGGTTGTCAAAATACTGAAATAATCATTACCGCCCTGGGTCAGATTTGCCCGGTTCGTCATGCTATACATGCATATACAAAAATATCCACACTGCTGTCCAGCTGAGGTCTGATTCGTGTGGAAGCTGAAGAAGGACGTCAGCTCTGCAGGCTGCCTGAAAGTGACCATCACAAGGACGTTGGGTCTGACTCAGACATCCCCTTCTCTGAGTTTGCAGTGGTGCCAGTTTTCATCTGTCACATTTAGACCCTATCTTAGAGCCAAATATGGCCCGGGCCCTGCAGCCTAAACAGCTTGTAGAAGATCAGAAAGCTGAAAAGGCAAACGAATTACTTGGCAGCAGCAATGACTCAGCAAAAATCAATGATTCTGGAGTTGAGACTGTACCTTTTACCGCAACTGGATCATTATAAAGACACATTTGCTGTATAATATAATATCAGGAATGGATATTAAAGTTAATATATAGGGATGACGGAATCACTGGACACGTCAAGTTTTACCACTAAGCGACTTCTTTGTTCATAGGGTTTTACTGCATGTTGCCACTAGATGGCGACAGAGAGATTTGAGTGATCAAGTGGCCTGTGGTTACATAATTAAAGAGGAATAAATTTGTATTTACATCGGATTAACATTATAGATATATTTGCATTTTTGATGGACGCAAGAATATAAAACTGCTATTTCAGGAAAATAATCAGGTTGGTGTGTTGCAGCCTGATTTTAAGCAGACTCTATAGTTTCTCTTCTCTCTTATCAAGTGTTTACACGAAAAGCACTTTGGAAATTTGTACATGTGGATAAACAGTGCAATATAGAAGGGTTTTTGTATGACGTAACAGCAGTCAACATGTAATAAACGGTACATAAATATATGTATATAAACATATGTATGTTTAAAAAAAAAAAGAAACCAAGAGAATGTCTTGAATAAACATGATATGATTTATGATATAAATTCTTAATTGCTAATATACGAATATATGCAAACATTTGTAAGGTGCATGATATACAACAAAGATATTTGCCTACAAAAGTGTTTTGTAGGATGTGCAAAGAAGGGGCTGTGCATGAGATTCCTGTCTATCTATCTATCAAAATTGTTTTTTGTAATTGATCAATTACATTGTACTTTTTGACTATCTACGCTTACATTTAAATTATCCCTTAAACAGATCTTTTTCACTCTCTAAAAATCTAGTCTAAACAAAAAAATACAATAAAATTGTTCAAATTGTTATGAAAACCGAAACGTATATACAGGAATTTACATCTGTATTATTTCCACTCCAAAGTGAAATCAAACAGCACCAAAACTCCTTGTTTTGTCTTGTGGACTTTCCTGGGCAGAAATACAAATGTCCAAGACAGAATATATTCCAATATTTCCTAACACAAATTCTAAATATATCGACAACGAATTGCTTACTTTTGGTAAATTAGTATTGATTGGACTAGTTTAGGTGGCGCATCGTTACGGGGAAAAAAACACGTGAATACCAGAAAAAATAAACAGCAGGCGCGCATTAATACAAAAACCTTACAGTCGGAACTACAATCAGGGCCACAGTTTAGCCGTTCTGGCCAATCAGAACGAAGGATTTATCAGCACGTGTTCTAGATAATGTTTATTTTCTCTGTAGCCGGGGAACTAAACGTTATTATTAATGACATTATTCTAGTTTTTTAAAATGTTAAATGCCTCTTTTTTCTAGTGGTGTTCGTGTAAAAAAAAAAAAAACACACACCTTCATGTGGACAGGACGAGTCCATCGCCCAAAACCGTCCGTCCTCCGTGCGTACAAGAACGATATGCTCTCCATCCTCAGAGTAAAATCTAAAACGTATTGCAGAGTATTCCGAGTGATAATCACGTAATAAAAATGTCGTTCTATTTCTGTATTAAACACTTGGGTTCCTACTTAGTGCACGGTGACTTAAACCTGCATGCTTCTCCGACACACTGCCAGCTGCTGGCTTTCACCACATCTTTGAGAGCATCGACTAAATCCTTCTCAAAATGCTCCATGGCAAATGTCTGTCCTTGTCTTTAACATCGATGTAGTTTTAGATTTTATACAAAAAAATCCGCCTTGGCATCGCAAAATCCATTCATTTCCACACAGCGTCGCGTTGACATATTTATATTTCCGGGTTATCAGAGACACTGTCTAGCTTCAAAATAAGCGTTTTGTTTTATAGCTGTTAATATTTAATTAAGAGATTACATTATTCTACTTATTTAGGTCATGATAACTCGATAAGAATGCGTGATCTCGGACTTGCGTATTACAGTAAAGCAGTGTGCTTTTCCTGTGACGTGTCCTCCGGGCACTAGAGGGCGCTGTAGCATTTAATGTTAGCAGCGCCGTTCGCAGAGCTTTGGTTGCGGTTTTTTTTTGCAGACAGAGGTACACACTGGCGCAGTGTAATATATTTATCTCATAACTATTTAAATACCCCAATGTGTGTTAAATAATGTTCATTTAGGTTTTTTTTTTTTCATTTCTATTCATCATCACTGTAGATTTAAGACCATGCCGATTGCTTGTTCAGCCCTCGGATGCACAAACCGGTTCGTGAAAGGCTCCGAAATACGATTTTACAGGTAATAAAATGCTTTAAGAGATATAAATAACAAACAAACAAATGAGTATATGGTACACATTATTTATACGGTGAATATAAAGGTGTAGAAGCTCCCAGTACACAAACTGACGAACTATACCTCAAGTCCGTTCAGGTTAAATCCCAAATAGCCTTTTACTTGTGTATGGAGCGCTTAGTTATATTCACGCGCACGTTTATATCGTACCCTAGGAAGTGCGCTTGTATAGGGAGCCGTTTGCTGTTTAAGGTTCGGCCTCGGGGATGGTATGGTTAGAATCAGATGTTTTGTATTCGAATCTAAATTTTGTAATAAACGACGTGACTGGCAGTTTATATATATATATATATATATATATAATATATATCTATATATATATATATATATATATATATGTGGTGTGTGTTGTGTTTAGTGTCAAACGCTAACAATAAAAGAAAGTGCAGTCGGGCCGTAATTTAAACTCTAATTGGAATATTGTAGTAGCTTTATTTATTCATCTTCCACCGCTTCTATCCGATCTTCCCTCGGGTCACGGGGAGACTGTGTCTATCTCAGGCGTCTATGGGCATTAAGGCAGTATACACCCTGGATGGAATGCCAACCCATCACAGGGTGCACACACACTAGGGACAATTTTTCCCCCTGAGGCACGGGGAGAACATGCAAACTCCACACATACATGGCGGAGGAGGTGGGAATCGAACCCTGACCCTGGAGGTGTGAGGCGAACGTGCAAACCACTAAGCCACCATGCCCCCACTCCCTTTACACACACACACACTATATATATATATATATATATATATATATATATATATATATATATATATATATATATATATATATATATAAAACTGCTGAACTGCTCTCCTCCTCTACAGATTCCCCATCAGTAAGCCTCAGTTAGCAGAGCAGTGGGTTCGAAGCCTGGGACGCAAAAACTTTGTCTTGACCACCAACTCGTGCCTGTGCTCCGAGCACTTCCTGCCCGACTGCTTTCGAGATTACAATGGCAAACAGTTCCTGAGGGAAGATGCTGTCCCTACAATTTTCTCACACACTGCCAAGGAGGGTGCAGATGGCCCAAAGGTACGTGGATGTCTGTGTGAACTACAGGAAAAACATAGTGATAGGTTTTTTTTTGCACCGGGATGGTCGAAAACACATTGTCGCATAGAAAGAGGGTGGTGATTATTTTGGGTAAGCGCCAAGGTGAGATGAGTGAGGGGAATTTTATTACAAATGCTTGGTTTAAACAGCGCATATGACAAACGCAATCCAAGTATTTCCTAGATTTATGAATTCCGATGGAAGTGCTTATCAAATGTGTTTTAGAAAGCAAATAACTACAACGATATTTTTTTGTTGTTGCACCAAACCAATATGTCTTATGACCTGAAACGGGCATATAATCTTTTACCGTATTATAGTCGGTTATACACATATATCATTACGCAGTAGATTATGTAAAGTAAAGAGTCAGGTTTGAGGATTATGCTTCAAACTGGAAATACATTATTTAATATTTCCTTCCAGATAGAATTACGGAAAACCCGGGGAGGATTAGGGGCGAAGGAGGAATCTCGTTCGGGTTCAATTTCTGATGGAGGCAAACAGCAGTTCCCAAAGGAGAAACGGCAAACCTTAAGAGACTCTGGCCAAAAGGTAACACTGTTCTACTGGAATGTGCTTGATTATGGCAGTGGTTAAGGCTCTGGATTACTGAGCATAAGGTTGTGGGGTTCAAGCCCCAGCACCACCAAGCTGTCACTTTTGAGCCGTTGAGTAAGGCATTTAACCCTCTGTGGTCTGGGGGCGCTGTAACATGACTGACCCTGTGCTGGGCTACTGAGCAGAAGGTCGGATGTTCGAAGCGCAGTATAGCCAAGCTGTCACTCTTGGGACGTTGAGCAAGGCTTTTAACCCTCTGTGCTCCAGGGGGTGCTGTATCATGTTTGATCCATCGCTACTCTGACCCCAGCTTCCAAACAAGCTGGAATATGGGAGGAAGAATTTCTCTGTGCTGTACATGTGACAAAGACTATTCTATTCTTCTATTCTACATGGTGCTCCCTTTTGCATTTGGCCTTTTTTTTTTATCTGCTGAACTTTGCTCAAATTGAAAATGTGGTGATATTTTGTAAAACTGTGTAATCATTTCTCTGTGTGCTATTAAACCCAGAAATATATGGATCCCTAAAACTAAGAAGTGTGTTTAGATGTAAACCTCAAAGACAGCACAAGTTGTCCATCTAGGGCAGTTTTCTATTAATTGAAAACACGACCTATGACTTTAAGAACGGACACAAGGTTTAAAACACATCACTGTGCTATCTCGACGGAAAAATAAGTCATGCCGGGTGTGTTGTGTTCATAGGGAAGGACCGGAAATGATTCGTACAAGAGACGTGGCGGGGCGAAGGTCTCCTCCACTGACAGGTATCAGATTGCATGGAAAAATAAATCATGTAGACAATATTGTTCGATGTACTTGTAGGATTGCCTTTTTTTTTACTAATTATTATATAGGTATGATGAGACTCACCACTTTTCTTAACTGTCCTTCCTCCATATCAGGCAGATCATGACTGCGAAGAGCAAAGTGTACGATAGTCGTGGTCTGCTGATCTCTTGCGGCAGAGACCTGTGCGACTGCTTGGATGTGGACTGCATGGGCTGCTTCTACCCCTGTCCCGAATGCGGCTCCCGCAAGTGCGGCGTCGAGTGCCGCTGTGACAGGAAGTGGCTGTATGAGCAGGTGGAAGTGGAGGGGGGCGAAATCATCAGGAACAAGTTCGCAAGCTAACCGGCGAGGAGAGAAAATGGAAATGCGTGTTAAGCGGTGCAATGCAATTAAATATGCTCAGCGTTCATCTGTGCAGCATAGATTAGTGACTGGAATCAACAGAAAATGCAAAGAGACATTTGTGTATCGGAAAACAATCTGAAGAGAAGAAAGAACTCCAATATTCTGTATAAAGGAAATGAACACTGTGATGCCATTTGTTCTGTTTTTTTCTTCTTCTTATTTCAGTTCTTGAACTGTTATATTTTGTAAAAATTTCTAAATAAAAATTTCCTTTGTTTTTCTCAGTCTCACTGTTGGACTGTTACTCTTTTAAGTGTAAAAGAGGGGTGTGTATGTGTGTATATGTATATGTGTGTGTCTCTCTCTCTCTCTCTCTCTCTCTCTATATATATATATATATATATATATATATATATATATATATATATATATCATATATATATAATGAGTGTCACACACTGTGAGTCATGGAATATCAGGCATTTTCAATAATGTTATTTCTATAAAAGTTTTTATAACATGTTATGTTTAGTCTATTTTTCAGCACTATTTTACTCCTATCCCACACAGGTAATCAGAACAAAGTGGTATGTAGCTATAGTGTTAGCTAGCTAGTTCTATTTACAACATGTAAATTGTAAAAAGCTAAATTGGGAAAATAAAAAGGTAATGAGGTTATGAGCTAATCGACGTGACAAATTCTTAGTTTCTAAAACTGTTATTTAGTGATCTATTTATACTGATAGATTTGTGTAAATGAATCTCTGATGTATTAATGATGTAGGTTAATCGAAAAGATTGATTGATTCAAAATACTGTGTGGTGGATAATACATTTTTAGTCTTTAAATCCATGTTTAACAAAATCTTTGAGGGGAACCTTTATACAGGATTCCCACGTTTCTTGAAAGATTTTCAAGCCTAAAAAGTACTTGAAAACAAATATAAGTACCAAAATTTGTTATATTAGGCTCCTAATATTATTTACTTGTCAGTAAATGTTTGAGTTTGTCTAGATACAATCAAATTAAATGCTATATAGCTAAAAAATAAAAACCTTCTTGAAATCGCAAAAAACTATCATGTCCCTCTTATCTAGAATATTGGTTTTGTGATTTTTAAACATTGCTAGCAGTGTTGACGTGTTTTCTGTTGTGGTTCTTTCCCTTGATACGGGAAGGGTGCGAAGGGTTTGAGCTTTGAGACTTGCTGTCTCCAAAAGGAACATCCTTATTCATAAGAGTAAGCACTAACACCATATTAATAAAGCATATTTTAAACAGAGGAGCCCAAAATGTGAATATAATACACACTAAAGAGTTCCTATTCCGTGTCCCTGCATATACTGTGTACTGAAATTGTTCTTATATCACTGTCTAATTTATTAGTTTTAGTATCATGGATTTTCCATAGCATGGTTTTCCTACACTTCTTGAAAGATTTTCAAGCCTAAAAACTACTTGAAAACAAATATAAGTACCAATATTTGTTATATTAAGCACCTAATATTATTTACTTGTCAGTAAAAGTTTCTGAGTCTGTCTAGATACAATCAAATGAAATGCTATATAGGTAAAAATCTGTCCCCCTTATCTAGTATATGCGCAATTTGAATATTAACAGTATGAACTCATTTCATCAATGTATTTGATTAAAATCCTTTTAACACGTCGTAAATATACAAAACGTACTTATTCAAAACATTATTACTCTGAAATTGCTCAGTGGTTACGATATTGGACATCTGATTATATTAGTAAGTCGTCTAGATGAAGGCGCTTGGAAAATAGTGTAAATGTCAAATGTCTTAGAAGGTTGGAATTTGATAGCAAAAACAAACATTGAATAAACCAGTAAATAAATGAATAAAGACATTTCTTGTGTTTGTCTTTAGATTCTTTGGGTTTTTTTTAATAAAGAATTATAAATATATAATAAAGCAATTCTTGTCTGATTTCCTGAAAAGTAATTGGTTTGTGTTTGTGTGTGTCTGCAAATCTCATCCATTACAGATGCAATAATATTCCTTTAACCTGCATATATTCTCTGTCTCCTCTGATTTTGTTTTTAAACTGTTTGTCATTTAAAATTAAATGATTTTTTTTTTTATGTGTGTGTATCTACCACTTTGTGCCTCTAATTATTGACGCTGTTCATGTATAAACAGACGCACAGTGCGAACTGCACGTTGATTCATCATCTAGTTGATTAGGCATGAATTAGAGCACAACGAGGTCGGATCATGGGTTCTGCTCTTCGGAGTAAATACAGAGTATGTGGAGATAGTAGAATTTAATAATTGGTCTCTGAAGAATAATTATAAGGCTGCGGTAAGCACTCGTGCATGCATTTCTTATCCAGTACAAAATACAGAGCATGTGTGTGTGTGTGTGTGTGTGTGTGTGTGTGTGTGTGTGTGTGTAAGTCTGGAAGCAGCTGCCGTGTTACAGAAACAAACAGAAGATGCTAATGCTGCATGTGAGCTGTTTTAATGAAGCAGTGTTTACATGCTCAGGTGATGCCGAGCAATAACATATCCTGTCCATAATAATGGGGGTCACACGGACAAACACAAAAGGCCTGTATCTAATTTGTAAAGACCTCCCCCCCCCCCCTTCAATATATATATTTAAGTTTTATACAGTTGTGTCTGAGCAATAATAATGTCATTAAATATATATTTATATATATTTATTTATATCATATATTCTTTTTTATTTTTATATAAATTATATATTAGATTCAAATCGCTATATGACGTTTTTTCCAAATAATGCCGAAAGCCGTTCCGAATGCTACGAACCGATATGACCTGGTTCAGTAGTAAGCCTGTGTGTGGCAGCTACTGGGCTGCATGCTGAATGCACCGCAATCTGAAATCTCAGTGTTACACTGAGTGCAATCACAGCTCAGGGCAACTGGGTAAGTGAAGGATGAATCCACGCCCGGAGCACAGCCTGGCAGCTGGACGGTCTCGTACGTCCAATCCCTGAAGTTGCAGGTGTTCTGGAAATATGGAGCCATTGGGTTGCGGTAAGCTGTCACCTGGAAATGGAAGATATTGTTTCAGAAACCTTGCAGAACATTTCACATTGGAGCAAATAAGGGAGGTGGGAGCTCAGTGGCCTCTGGACCGGAAGATTGCAGGTTCAAATCCAACCACCACCACTAGCTGTCACTAATGGGCCCTTGAGCAAGGCCCTTAACCCTCAGATGTAAGTCGCTCTAGATAAGGGCATCTGCCAAATGCCATAAATGTAAATGCAATATAATATCCTTTTAATATCTTCTATAAACTATGTATTTACTTAAACATTATTTGATGATATAGCAAATATTCTTTGGGAGAAATATGGGCGGTTACCTGGGTCGGGCAGAGGCCAGCACAGGCAGTGGTGTTGATGGTGATGCAGCTGCCACACTCATCGCTCTCCACGGTGATGGAGGTGCTCGTAAGACGACAGCGGGCTTTGCATTCTGACCCCGCCCACACTAACATCGACGGCAGCAGCAGCAGCAACATGGTAGCTCCCCACATCATCACCTTCACATCAGACACAAGACAATATACGAATTCCGAGATATTTAGCTGGATCAAAAGTAGGTAGCTACATTCATTCATTCATTCATTCATTTATCTTCTACCGCTCCTATCTCAGGCGTCTATGGGCATCAAGGCAGGAAATACCCTGTATGAAATGCCAACCCGTCATAGGGCTCACACACACACTAGGGTCAATTTTCCAAGGTGCCAATCAACCTACCATGCATGTTTTTTGACCTGGGAACTGGAGAAACCCTCTGAGACACGGGGAGAACATGCAAACTCCACACACACACACACACACACATATATGGTAGAGGCCGGAATCGAACCCGCGACCCTGGAGGTGTGAGGAGAATGTGCTAACCACACCTAATAGGTTCCTACATCTACTTAGAAATTACAATCGAAAAATAAATAGTGATTTTAATGGTTAAAACTGTAAGCCAATCAGTTCAAACCTCAGCAAACCAAGCTGCCATGTCATGTCCGACCCTGTGGATTTCAAGTTTGACATACATCTAGATTTAAATACATTAAAGGTTCTTCCTCAAATGTTAACCTGTTTTCATGTAGGAGGATAAAATCAAATACAAGCAAGATAAGAATAAAAAAAAATCTGGATAACCTTTGATAAAAGACTGGAGGTTCTCCTTACCTGCTGGAAATTTCGTCTGGATTCTGTCGTCAGTCACTGTTAGCCATCTTACTTATACTCTCCTGTCAGCCAAAACGCCCACCTCAGGGCCAGAGAGGCCCCAGACTTATCTCCGGGTCATTTTTCCATTTTTATTTCTGATGCCATTTGAAGAGGTGGACTCTAATCCCCAAAGCTCCATAACCTTGGCATTTAATGTTTAGTCTGACAGAGTTTTAGTCTGAATTGCATCCAGCTGAAGGGTCTGGGGCGTCAAGGTCAAACCTCCCACAGACCTCAAAATGGAAAACGTTACTGGATCCACCAACATTTTCTTCAAACAGTAGAATATGGGTAAGCAGCATTGTATTCCCTACTTTGATGGGTCTGTCAGATATTACCAAGTCTTGTATAGATGTGTGGAATAGACCCCCCCACCTCAATGAATATTACTTAACTTATTGCTACCATAGATTTCCAGTGATTTCCCCTCTATCCCAAGATTTACTAGACCACGGGTTGTTTGAATCAATATTGACCAAAGGTCAATCAAGCCTTTTAACCAGTTCCCTTGGTGAAGGTCATTAATCATTTCTCACTCCAGCTTCAAGATTTAATAGCACCGGGTTCATGCAGCCTTTCAAAATTCAATTTGCCTGTAAGCTTGAGGCCAACACAATAGACACATGGGAGACAATCATAATATACAAGGAACATCTTCTAGTGTATATTTACTAATTTAAAAAAATGTAATGAAAAATATCATCATCAATTTTTTTCAACTAAGGAATTACTTCTACCCTTCAAGAGAATCTGGAGAGACTCTCTCTCTCTCTCTCTCTCTCTCTCTCTCTCTCTCTCTCTCTCTATATATATATATATATATATATATATATATATATATATATATATATATATATATATATATATACACATACAGTCTTAAAATTGCACATTGATTTTCATTGATTTATACATTCACCTTCAGTAACTGCTTTGTCCTTGTCAGGATCATGAATGTTGTAGAGACAATTCAAGGGTCTCTGTGTGCAAGGTGGGAGAAGCCAATCAAGGTGCGACACTGGTCCATTGAAAGGCATATTGATATTATAATAAACTAATCTTATATTTATACCAACAACCTGTTTGGAAGGAATGTAAGAGAAAATCCTTTGAGAAAATCAGATGAGATTGAGAATCCAAGTTTCCTTATACCTGGTTGGCGCAGGGAAATGGGAAAATGTTGGAATTAGAAGTTACTTGACCCTGGGGTGTCGCACATTATTTGGAACCAGTGTGACCTTGTTTCGAATCCCTTGCCATTAATCACGATGGTTTAGAGCAAGGGTGTGAAGTGATCACTTCTTGGAGAACCTTTTCTACGAATAGAGAATTTCGGGTAATCATACCAATGATCGTGTCCCATTTGCTCATGCGACAATAATATGGGTGCAAATTTAGGAAGAAACAGCTCAAAACAGCGATGATGAATGTTGTTTAACAGAGTGGTGAAGGCTTGTCGCAATAAAAACAAAATTGGCCGAAGGGACTCAATCGTGATGTCCGAACGGCATAACTGTAATGACGACGGAATTCCCTTTGAGCAGCATTCACACTATCACCACTTTATATAAAAATGTTTTCCATTATAACTAATGGCATTAAGTAATAAACATGGTTGCACTGGTTCCAAACAGTTTCTGACCTCAAAAGGTTGGCAACATTTCTCATTTCCCCCTCGACACCCTGTATTTATTCGCTAAATACTTTACGTTGACATGGGTCACATTTCCCAGTTTAACTTCGTCCTTTCCATTTCAAAACTAATTTTTTGAAAGGAGAGAAATCCAGAAAACCCAGGGGAAGCCGACAAACATGGAAAGAACGTGTGAAACAAGACCTGAGCATAGGATCAAACTGCGTGTTGTGTGTGATGAGAATGATGCCTCCTGTGCCATGATGAACCATGATGAAAATTGTGAACTGAATACAAGTAAAAGCCACTAAATACTGTAAGCTACTGTACACACACACACACACAACACACACACACACACACACACACACACACACACACACACACACATACATATTATATATATATATATATATATATATATATATATATATATATATATATATATCCCAAATGTAATCAGTGACTACTTTTATAAAGTAATTGTAATTACATTACTTATTACATTTTGAATAGTAATAGATAAATAGAGAGATGGATGGATGGATTGATAGATAGATATGTATGTATTTATTTCTTGTTTTTATTAAACCACAGAGTTCATTTATACTAATCAATAGCTACCTAATGGAAGCCTGGTCCAAATTACCTTGCATGACTTATAAAAGACATTGACAGTGGAGAAATCAATCTTTGTTACTTGCCTCTATATGCAAGGCCATGACCTGTGCCAGTGACGTCTGTCCTTCAACTGAATGTACCAATTAGTTTATGTCAAGATGGCAAGAGATAAATCTAAGATGAAGCAATTAGTTTTTTTCCCCTCTTCTGCCATTTTAAAGACTGATGAGAATAATACTGAACCACCATACTGTCTCGCATTTGATTTATTTTATGATGGGATAAGTTATACACAAGCCAGGATAATTAGTTATGACTAAACGCCATTTTAGCGTAAGCGGCATTATTAGTGTTTTAAAAATATATAGCACCTGATCTGAATGGCAATTTCTTCACCATTTTATCTCTGACTGCTAATGCAAACAAACCCGAATTCACATTGCAAAGGGAAAATCTTTCCAAAGTGGCCAAACACTTTTTAGTTAACTCCCTAAACCTCTGTCTGAATGCTAATGTAACCATCTGTCACTGGCCAATGGCTCCTTCATTAAGATGTTATATCAGCCAGTGAAATACTGCCCTCTGTGTACGAGAACACTGCTTACAACCCACTGCAGGCATATTATGGCCAAAACATCTTAGATGAAAACCCTCTATCTAAGACAAAAAACAAAAAAAAAACCCACAAGGTTCTGACTTTCTATAATGCTACTTTGGCAGAAGTAATATTCTAGACTTGTAAAGTCACTATAGGTCTCAATGCACACGGGTGGAAAAGCACAAAAGTGCCAAAAGCAATGCAGTATTTTATATGAGATGAATGGTTGTAAAAATGACCAAATTCCCACCTGAGCCATAGAACAGCCGTAAAAAGTTCACAAAATTACACCTTGATTTGTAGCTTAAAAGGTGCAATGGTGTTGATGTTGTGTTTCATCAGCTTCACACAGATAGGATGGCGGACAAGGCGTTTAAATCCATGCTTGCTTTCATCCGGAGTTCGTATAAAGTAGCTGATGTTAATACGGAACCCAATTCAAATTGAAATTTAAACACTTTTGATAATAAACCAAACATGGCCTTATTTTATGATTCTTAAGGTCTTGTTTTGGGGGTGGTGGGGGGCATTATAAAGCCTGCGGAACATAATATCATTTCTGTCATTAAAGATGCATCATGGCAGTTTTCCTGTAATGGACTGTAGTTTGAAAGGCATAAACAGCAATATATAAATCACGTGAAATTATGCATCGTGCTATAAGTGTGATTTGTGATTTGACTCTGTAACAGCCTCGACAATATAATAGCCTTTATTTGTCATATATACAGTACAGCACAGGGGCAAAGGGGCTTAGAGGTTAGCACATTCACCTCACAGCTCAGGGATTGGGGGTTTGATTTCCTCCAACGCATGTGTGTATGTGTGTGTGTGTGTGTGTGTGTGTGTGTGTGTGTGTGTGTGTGTGTGTTTGTGTGCGCGCGTGGAGTTTGCATGGTCCCCCATTCTATCTTCCACCTCTATATTCCATCTTCGGGTTCTTCCCAGGTCCAAAAACATGCACAGTTGATTGGCACCTTAGAAAAATTGTCCCTGTGTGTGTGTGTGTGTGCCCTGTGATGGGTTGGCATTCCATACAGTGTGTGTCCTGCCTTGATGCCTGAAGATGCCCGAGATAGGCACAGGCTCCCTGAGAGAAAAGACAGATAAAGCAGTAGAAGATGAACGAACGAACATTACATCACAGATAAATTTCCTTTCTTCGCATATCCCATCCCAGCTGTTGTTTTTTTTTCTTTTTGGAAGCTGTTGTCAGAGCACAAGGTCAGCTATGATACAGTGCCTCTGGAGCACAGAGAGGGCCTTGCTCAAGGGCCCAAGATTGGCAGCTTGGCGATACCGGGGCTTGAATACCCGACCTTCCGATCTGTAACCCAGCACCTTAACCACTGAGCTACACCCCTCCCCCCCCAGACCAATGGTACTTATTTCAAATCCCAGGAGGTCTGAAGCTTCTTGTTGCTTTTCTCACATTTCTTCCCCTCTCATTTAGATCGATTTTCTTTCTGACTGCAAAATCTTAAGACATAAGGACAGTAAGGATGTTGAAGTCAAAGCACATTTTTTTGGAATCTTTTATCTATCATGTTGCATTTAGATCATGTCTTGCTAATGTACTAGTGGTCAAATCAATAGTCAACGATTATGCATAATGAAATACCATCCCATTCAAACAATACATGTTTACTTATTTTTGGATTTGTTCTAGTATCATTGCATATATTTGCATTTATTAGAATTCTAATTCAGGATGTATCTTTGTGTGGGCACGGTGGCTTAGTGGTTAGCACGTTCGCCTCACACCGCCAGGGCCCGGGTTCGATTCCCGTCTTGGCCATGTGTGTGTGGAGTTTGCATGTTCTCCCCGTGCCTCAAGGAGGTTTTTCTCCGGGTTCTCCGGTTTCCTCCCGGTCCAAAAACATGCACGGTAGGTTGATTGGCACCTTGGAAAATTGTCCCTAGTGTATGAATGTATGTGTGTGTAATGTGAGTGTGTGTGTGCCCTGCGATGGGTTGGCATTCCATCCAGGGTGTATCCTGCCTTAATGCCCATAGACGCCTGAGATAGGCACAGGATCCCTGTGACCCAAGGGAAGATCGGATAAAGCGGTAGAAGATGAATGAATGAATGATGTATCTTTGTATCAGAATGGATTTTCCAGCATTCTGTAGCAAATTCACATATCTTTCTGTTTATTAAAGGCACGAGTCTCCATCTGACCCACCACACACACACACACACACACACACACACACACGACAGCCAGGAGTAACCAGCAGCTAACAAATATTGTTACGCTGTGAGCAATGACTAATTATCAGCATTCACAGTTAATAGGAAAAAGTAGAAGTTTGGCACTGCAGCACGAGGGTGAGGGCGCAGTGAGCCTCGGTGGCCGCTGGGGGATGATCGCGCTCTGTCGGCTCCGGTCGTGGCCGCGCAAGGCTCCTCGATGATAACAGGCGCGCGCGCTCTACGGTAAAACGGGCGAGAGCGAGCGGCGGCAGACGCGCGGCGCGTCCACTTCACCCAAGGCTATTTCACATGGCATTATTCAACTTTTCATTCATATCGCTGCTGCTCGGATTCATTCGCTGCGCTCCGAGTGGCACGGATCTGATCTGAAGCTTAGGTGCATCTTTACGGTGCGGTTTTTTTTTTTTTTGGTTTGTTTGTCTTTTTTTTTTTAGATGCAAGACGTGATGTGCAGGTGATGTGCGAGATCCTGTTGCAACCCCAAAGTGGCAAGATCCTGTTGGATGCGAACTCGACGCTTGAGGATGACATGTTGTCTTTGCTGCGTGCGTCGTATGGGTTTTGGATGTCCAGAGCAGGCGGGGATTTTTTTTTTTTGGGCAAAACCTGGGATTTACATCCTCACCTAAGCTCCGCGTATTATGTTGGAGGTGGAAAATAAGCAAATATTCTCCAGGTCTTCTTTGCTCATGTAAGTGGTGTGAACGGAGGGAAAGGTGGGGTGGCCGTTGCGTGTGGCGTTTGCTTAGGATTAATCCCCTTATACGGAATTGTCTCTCTGGAATAATCACGTATTGTCTCCTGTTGCAGTACAGGCCTGTGACTGTTCTATCCACGCACTGTTATAATGTATCATTTCTATGTAGAATATATGTGTCGATATTTCTAAGAGTGCTGTTGATTCCAATACTGAGCTGTCCCAGTCGCAATATCAGTGTGGAGTGACATTTTTTTCTTTCTTTTTATTCTGAGGGGTGGTGGTGAAGGGTAGGGGAGGAGGGGGGGAATTCGTGCAGTCTATAACATGTTTGTTTTTGTGCCCTTTGCAGCTGTCGCTGGCGTCAAAATAATTCCGTGATTCATCTGTAGCCAGTGGAGGGGCAGAGGACAGAACAGCACCACCACCACCACCACCACACACACCCTCCTCTCACATCCAAAACATTGCAAGCACGGATCACTGTCAAAACTCAAAGTGGCTTCTTCCTACAAGTAATGCACCTCAGGTGGCGGTGAAAAGCGAAGACATCATCGACTCTTCTGATAATCCTATGGGGGACTCAAAAGACAGTCTTTCTTTTTGGACCCGGATGCAACCAAATTAACATCCAGGTTCCGTGACATTTACGCACCTGGACTTAGTTATGACCCTGGACTTGTATTACCACAACATGGAGTTTTTGGTTTTTTTGTTAATGTTGCATGAACATAAAATGAAACTGTAATCACCGTGCATGTTGTGAGGTTTTTTTTTGTTTTTTTTTTTTGTTTTGCTGCTTCAGTGGACTTTACATCTTCCTCAAGCCTCGTTGTGGCGTTCCAAGTGCATTTATGGACACTGCTGCACTCCCTTGAAGTCTTGTCCAATAACTGTATTGAACTATACAGTTCCAAACCCACGCACCAAAAATGGAGTTTGCCATGGTCGGAGCAGACAGCGGTGGGTGCAATCCCCACTTACCGTACGGTTATGCCCAAGCTCGGGCAAGGGAGAGAGAGCGCGAGCGAGAAAGGCAGTCACGCGCTGCAGCGGCGGCGGCGGCGGCAGCTGCGGCATCCGAGGCCGGTGCAGCAGGAGACGGAGGTGGCGGCGGCGGCGTCGGTGGCGGTGGTGGTGGTGGCGGCGGCGGCGGCGGCTCGTGCGCACATTCTTACGGTCAGCCATATCCGACTCGCGCCGCCTCCTCGACTAATGCCAACCATGGGAGCGGAGGGACTGCCTCGCGCCCCTCCTCCTCCTCCTCCACTCAGCAGGCGCAACAGCACTTCGAGCCACAGCAGCAACTTCTGAGAGAGCGCAAAAAGCAGAGAGGAGTCGCGCGCTGGAGGCGGCACCGCGCGGCTCTCGGCGGGGACCTGCGCCACTCGGAGTTGGCGCTTCTCGGATCCGAGGAGGACGTGATGATAGAAGAGGACGAGGAGGCCGAGGGCGACGAGGAAGACGACGACGGCGGGAGCAAGAGGTCCAGCTTTGTCTATAACATGGACGACGAGGAGACGGCGTCTCTCACGGACAGACGTCCGCAATCTGGCTACGAGAACGTCTACAGCGAGTACGGCTGCTGCGAGAGAGTCGTGATCAACGTGTCCGGTCTGAAGTTTGAAACTCAGCTCAAGACCCTGGCGCAGTTTCCAGACACGCTCCTGGGAGACCCCGCCAAGCGGATCAGGTACTTCGACCCGCTGCGCAACGAGTACTTTTTTGACAGGAATCGGCCGAGTTTCGACGCCATTCTGTATTTCTACCAGTCAGGGGGACGGTTAAAAAGACCCGTCAACGTACCTTTCGACATCTTCTCCGAAGAGGTCAAGTTCTACGAGCTTGGCGAAGAGGCCATGATGAAGTTCCGCGAGGACGAGGGGTTTGTTAAGGAGGAGGAGAAAGCGCTGCCGGAGGACGAGTTCAAGCGGCAGATTTGGCTCCTGTTTGAGTATCCCGAGAGCTCGAGCCCCGCCAGAGGCATTGCGGTGGTGTCCGTTTTGGTGATTGTCATATCAATCGTTATTTTCTGTTTAGAAACCTTACCAGAATTCAGGGACGACAAAGATTTCTTCAGCCCAGGTAAAAACATGACGCACACAGACAACGGATTCACGCCCTTCAACGACCCCTTTTTCATCGTGGAGACCGTGTGCATTATTTGGTTCTCGTTCGAGATCATAGTGCGCTTTTTTGCCAGCCCGAGCAAAGCGTCCTTCTTCAAAAACATTATGAACACTATAGACATTGTCTCCATTTTGCCTTATTTCATAACTCTTGGCACGGACCTTGCGCAACAGCAAGGGAACGGGCAGCAGGCCATGAGCTTTGCCATCCTGAGAATAATCCGATTGGTCAGGGTTTTCCGGATCTTTAAGCTCTCCCGACACTCCAAAGGACTCCAAATTCTCGGGCACACGTTGCGCGCGAGCATGCGCGAGCTGGCGCTTCTCATATTCTTCCTCGTGATTGGGGTGGTGCTGTTCTCCAGCGCCGTGTACTTCGCCGAGGCGGACGAGCCCAAGTCACAGTTTACGAGCATCCCGGACGCGTTCTGGTGGGCCGTCGTTACAATGACGACCGTAGGCTACGGAGACATGAAGCCTATTACGGTGGGTGGGAAGATAGTAGGCTCCCTGTGCGCCATTGCCGGCGTCCTCACCATCGCGCTCCCGGTCCCAGTCATCGTCTCCAACTTTAATTACTTCTACCACAGAGAGACTGATAACGAGGACCAGTCACCTGCGGTCGAATACCCGCCCCCGGGATGCCCGTATTTCCCCGATTTCCTGAAAAAGTTCAAAGGGTCTCCATCAGGCTCGTCACTGGGCGACAAGGCCGCCGAGTACATGGAGATGGAAGAAGGCGTCACGGAGTCACTTTGCGGTCTAGACAAACAGAGCCCGAGTCGAGGCAACGGCACTGACATCGGCAGGAGAAACAGTACACATTCAAGAAGCATACAGACAGATGTATGATTATAAATCTCCCCCGATGACTTTTCTTTCTTCCTTTCTTTTTTCTTTCTTTCTTTTTATTTTTTAAATGGAGGGATTCGTGAAGATGATTGCACAATTCACTTATCAGCACACACGCACGGCCGAGTGCGCAAGTTGCGCGCGCTTGGACGCACACCCCCACACGACCGCGCGCATTAAAACGGACATGCACAAGATACGGCACGCAGGCACGCACGCACGCACGCTGGCACACGTTTTGATTTCCTACGGACCTAGGCTGAGACATTGTTTGCAATGTGGCTACTTTTCTAGACAAACACACCCTGTACTCGAATAACAGGCGACGCAAAAATCACCAGCTTTACCCAACGTGGGGAGGGGTATGAGTTCTGGCCCATTTACACTGTAGGCAGATTTTATTTCCGGTTACAAAATAATAATAATAATAATGATGACAGAACGGAACAAACAAGTATTTTTGCATAGGCACTTTATAAGTTACATATTGTCAGAAACAGTCAATGATAGAGCAAGAAGCGAGCTGTTAATGGAAGGTTGTTATGCAATAAAGTTGAACTCATTTGCACTATCATTAAATATGTTCTATCCTCAAACCAGTGAAAGGCAGATATTACCAGAGACACCAGTCGGAGACAGAGAGAGAGAGAGAGAGAGACGAGAGAGAGAGAGAGAGAGAGAGAGAGAGAGAGATAGAGAGATGACTATTTAGTAACATCTGTTGCTATGTACATGCACAGTTACACAAAGTCACATTTTATGACAACTCGGCAAAATAGATTGATATGAGAACGATGCCACAATAAACTGCCCTATCCTCATTATGCCACCGCATTAAACGTTAGAATTCCAGTTGAATTCTTTTACGAGCGTTGAACAAATCAGACATTTTTTTTCCATTTTGCCACAAATTCTGGGATTAAACACCGAAGTGTAGTTGTCACCCCGTAGACATATATAGGCCAAAATACCGGTATTGCATCTCCAAATGAATATCATGCACAAGTGTCTCTGACGCCATGGCTGGGAAGGGACAGTCCTGTCATTTTGGGTCATTGCGCTGCCACGGGAATATTTTATTTATTTATTATTATTTTTTTAAATGTCAGAAGGGAATGCTTCATGCAACTGTTTACCTTGCGTCCCTTTAACCAAAATGACAATGCATCCCTTTACAAGGACGCCGGCGGGGAAGGGGGGGGGGGGGGGGGGGGGGGTCAACAACAGCTTTCGTGGAAACGTGAACTGGCGCTCCGCACTTGTGCTTTCGGTGGACATTATGCACCAAAAAAAAAATAAAACACCACCACCTCTGGATGGAAAACTGGTCTTCCAGGAGCGCGCAGGGAGCACACGGTCTCACCGGAGCGCCGCACTGTGTAAGGTAAGCAGTCTACACGTGGGTCATGTAAAAGTCGTATTGATAATGGTTCGAGTTGTCTTAAGAAGCACGATACAAAGGTAAACAAATCAAAACAACAATGTTAAGCATATTGAAATAGCAGTCTTTTTCCACGTTGTACGTCCTTTTTACCTCGAGATGCTTGCGCGTTCACGTGGCCGGTGTACGCATGCGCCAGTGCACTTTTTGGTTCCAGTAGCTGGGTGACGCTGCGCGCTCACGCTGGGACATTGGGCCGTGTCAGTGATAATAAGGCTTGGTTATGTTCATGGCAAGACCTATGTCGCCGACATACACGTAAAGTAAACTTTAAATAAATAGATAAACAAGAAACAAATAGAGCCAAATGTGAAAGCTTTAATAAGCCAAGGCCTTCCGGGCCACAATTTTCCTGTTTACTTTTACTGCAGTGAAAAAGCACGAAAAAAAAGACAAAAAAAAATGCAAAAATTCAATTCGTGGTTTGAACTTTAATCTCATCTTGGAGCCATTAATACTGGATGGAAGCAAAAAAGAGTACATTTCCACTTAACAACTTAATCACAAGTACTACTATGCAAATTTACTTTACAGATTTAGTTAATAGTTGCTAATTTACCAACCAGTGATTTGCTGGAAAGCTCTTTAAAAAGCCTAATATTTTCCAGTCAAACGTTATTTTGCCAGAGTGTATTATTTGAAAAATCAACAGATACACAATGGGCAAAAGCACTTGAGATGTAATGCTTTGCACATTTTGCAATGAAGCGCTTGGAAATAAACAGCAAACCTCTAGAGTACGGATTCCCAGAGAGTCCTGATCCTGGAGTATGAAGTGTTTTCTCCGCTTCCAACACAACACATTCAAATCACTGGCTAATTAATTACAAGCCTGTGTGGTTTTAGTGCAATGGAAACACATCAAATATGGAATAGAGGGTACTTTAGGATCACGAATACAAATCTCTGCTTCACCTGATGTTTTTTTTTTTCCATGTGTAGATCATGTCCTTACTTGGTTGCCTTGGTAACTGAGAGTCGCCTTTCCCACCTCATTAACAGTCTCAAGTTTCTTTCTTAAACTGTGCAGTCTATCCGTTGCCACACAGAGCAATTGGAGTCCAAATCGATTAATGGGCTCCAAGATGACATAACTAATATTACATAAAAAAAAGTAGCCCATTAACCCTTCTTGTGAAAGACAAATCCACAGACGAGTTAATCACATCAAATGCTGGCTTTAAACCAGAGGAGTAGACTTAGTGTTGGGGTCGGATTACAAAAGCGATCCATTTCCACTTGTACTTGAGCCACCGATGATAGCAATCATTTAATGTAATCAGACCATAGAGCCCGTGTGCTTCTCCTGTTAATGAAGAGGCAATTCCTTTGTGAAAAGAAACTGTATCCTTTCTAACCCATGCTTAACTACAAAAGCAGCTGACCAAGAACACATTACCGGAGATCTTGCACATGTGAACAGGATTTCTAAAAATAAACACAGCCATGCATTATATTCGCAGATCCCGTTACTGTATTCATACATTGTCTAAATTCATACTGCACTAATTGTCACGTTGACAGATTGAACTATATACCTCACTACATGTTCTCAAATATATATATATATATACAGTGTGTATATATATATATATATATATATATATATATATATATATATATATATATATATATATATATATATATATATACGTGTGTGTATATTTATAGAGTACGCACCATATATCAACATTTATCAATAAGGCTTTTTGAGTATTTCATCATTACTGTGTGCAAAGGGTGAAAGAATGCGCTTTATTTTACGCTCCCTTTACCAAAGTCATACCAAAAGGCAAGATAGTGTCGACGCCTATCTATCCACTTGATAGGATGTTATTGGAAAGTAAAGACATGGGGGAACATCTGGAGGAAACCCATGTACATATAGGCAAAACACGTCAATTTTATTTTCTAAGAAAGTGGGATTTGGGGTTGAAGTGAACTTTTCTCAAGATGAAATATTTGTCTGTCATAATATGACGATTATCATGCGGGAAAAAAAGTTATTGGAAATATACGCCGGTTGTGAGATTTTGGATGCCGTTTAGCATCTGCTTGGCACAGGGTTGATCTCGGAATCGAATTTGAGTCCGATTCGAAAGCCTCTGTTTTATAGCTGCATTGATATTGTATTTTCATTTACTGCATGTCATGGCTTGCACCCAACGCTGTCAGTAACTTGGCTTCACTACACATTTAAAAATCATGTAAACAAGATATATAGATGCTCTGCTTGGCAGTCACCATATGTAATGCAGAATCACAAAACAAACAAAAAAAAAACAAGTGGCCCTTATTTCCTGAGATGTTGTTCTGGTTCTGTCATAAAGACAAATGTTGTTTACATCAATTTGTGTTTATGAGGGGTAAAATGACAGTGTAATGGCATAGCGGGCTAAGTGTTTGCATCATTTTTGCCAAGGTTCTGATGCCGCCGTGTCTAAAAGCTCTCTCTGTGTCTTGGGCCAGCATTGGCTCTGTGAATTAGAAATCCATTGATCAGGGTTTAATATTGATGATAGAGGTTGTGTAAATTCAGACTACAGACTAGCATTGGAGAGAAAACAAAAAAACAAATACTGGCAAAAAATGGATGCCAGAATAACAAAACAGCAAGGTTCATGGTGGTCAACATGACGGCTCCTTTAACGTGCGGTGATTAAGACCAGTCCTTCAGGCTTTCCATGCATCAATAAGGAGAATTGTATGACTCAAGCACCAGCTCTTTTGATTAGAAAAAAAATGAGTCAAGCGACTCATGAGTCATTTTTTTGTTCCAAATTAGATCAAATAAGCACACCGTTTTACTGTAGTTAGTGTACTTCCTGGCATGTAAGGAGAAAAGTGGGGAACCCATACAAACCCCATACAGTTATGAAGCAAAATATATGAAACTTGACACAAATACTAACCAGAGTCAGTCTGAAAGGATTATCCCACCAGCTGCACTCCAGTCCCTTCTATAAATAAATCAAACAAATGATCTGTTTTTCTCCGCAAAATATTTCGCTTACTGTTCAACTGTAGACCCAAATGCATTCATATTGCTACAAGTGCAATTAAATCATTTTTAAAACCTCTTCCGTTGAACAAAGTATCTTAAAACGTTTTAACCTGACAGCACTGGACTTTTGACAGCCCGTGATCACAAGCTAAATGAAAGTAATCGTGGCACTGTCCGCATAAGGAAATCACACTAAGTTAACAAGGTTTTAAACATCATTAGGGCAGACGGATTGGCTTTACCGTGGCGTTTATTAAAACCAGCTCCTTACCCATCGTAATCAATGCAGACTTGTTATCCCCACCATGTGCATTCGTGTTCTTTGCAACACAAAAACACTATTTTATCCAAGATAAAATGTGCCTAGGTGAGGACTTTTTACAAAGATAATTTAGAAACCCCAGCAATTTGCAGAGTCATGCTGGCACGTGTATCTGAATTATGTGGACTTTTCATTAAAAGAAAAACATCTTTAAAAAAAAAATCTTTAAAAGAATGAAAATGTAAATTTTAAATGCATGTTTTTTTGACTGTGTTGGTGGATTTCTGACTGTTCAATTCAGCCATAGGGGCAAATCCATCCGCCTGACACTGAGACATGTGATCTGACTAAATCAATTTGATGCTGAAGTTTTAAAAATTCCACCAAACCATCAAAAAAACCCCAAACTTTCACATTAAAAAGACGTTTTTCCTTGTCCTGCGTAGAAACTATTCCTTTCACACTTCCCCTGTCTGTCGTTATCTGAAAGGATGGGTTCCTAAATGAGAGAGATCCAATATCTTATTTCCTTCTCCACACGCCAATTAACTGAAACCCTCTATTGAAATTTAAGCTACAACTAGTACAATTAGTACTTATCATGTCACCCATTCCCAAAGTCCTTCAGTGGGACCTTGTTATATTAAACTCACGCTCCTACTGAATTGATTAATTCCTAATGTTTTTGCCAGGCGTCGTCGTCGTCTTCTCTTATCAGCAGTCATGGAAGACATTTCACAGTGTCAGCACTGGGCTCCCGACTCAAAACTCACAGTGTGTTTAACCCTTTATTTCTCCGTATAACTTGGTCTGCACCGCCAATGGTGAGCTCTAACCGCACAGGTTGCTCTGGTTCTATCAGATCGGCTATAAATTATATTATAATCGATGGGAACTGATACTGACATTCTTAATTCCTATCCTAATACTATATCAAAACAAGCATACCAATCGTCAGTGAGTGACAGAATTGCCATCAGTATTCCTCAAACAGGGTGTTTTATTTCCTGAAAGGAAAGTTTGGAAGCTATGTGAAACATTAAACAGCTAATGGGGCTTTTGGCTGGCATTCTGCCACTGCTAGTGCTAACACAAGTAAAATGTGTTGCATGACTACACTTACTCAGGCTCAGTTTCCCCAAAGCGGTGTTTAAAAAATGCCACAAATTCATCTCCACCCGCGTTTCTATCATAAAATGATAATTGGGCATCTGCTGTTCTCAGGAACCCATGTGCATTTTTGTTCTTTGTAACACAAAAACACTGTTTTATCCAACAAAAAGTAGGCAAAGTTGGCTAACTTCGACTTTTTGCAAAAGCCGATTTTAGAAACACCATCAATTTGCAGAGCCACGCTGGCATGTGCATCTGAATGATGTAGAATTAATGGTTCCTACTCTGCTCTGCTGTTTTCCTTTGAAAAAACAAACAAAAACGAAACAAAAAATATAGCTGGTGAAACTACGCAATTTTTCGGATTTGACCAAGGATTCAGGGACATACAGAGACGTGCCGAACTTTCGTGACGAAAGTTTCATGAAGATATCTCATTGCGTTCTCAACATCGTCAATGTTGCCCCGCCTACTTTGAAACTTCTAGGTTGCAACGGTGAGGCGGAACCGCAATAATTTTTGGATAATTATGTCTACTGAACATTTCTACACTGTTTTTGTTCTGATGCCGCAAAAAACCCATGACTAGTGCAAGCAAGTAGGTTTTTAACAGAACCAAGTTTTACAGAAAAAGCAAACTTTGTAGCCTAAAAGCGTCCAAGAGGAATGTTTTCGCTTTGACCCAACAATTCCGAAAATATATGACTTATATGATATACATTTTCCCTAAGCTATGACCAAAAATGCCCCCGCCCCCATGTCAAAATGGCTTGACAACTTTGTCAACCTCCCCCCAAAAGTGAATTCTACCATCTGTCCACATTTCAAGTCTCTAGGACTTACATTTTGGTCTGCATGATAACATTTAGGGTATAATAGTAATAATAATAATAATAATAATAATAATAATAATAATAATAATAATAATAATAATAATAATAATAATATCTTTATATTATTAATAATAATTATCATGCCAGTAACAATAAGGTGCTTGAACCCCTAAAAATATTTAAAAAGAATGCAAATGAAAAATGTCCTTTTAATGCTTTAAGCGTTCTTTACCCTCCCTAAAGCTCCCGTGGAGCTCCGACATCAACATCGATATTGTTATCGAGACCTTATTGCGAAATAAGTTCCGCACTACACAGCAAATTACGACATGCTGTTAATAACACAAGCATGGCGCAGGACTAAAGACACAAATAGTTCCAAGACTTAATACAGAAACAGGCCTTTGGATGAGGTTCCTTGTAGCACTGACTTGTGTAAGGATCTGGGTTAGCATGGAGCAGGGGTGGGAGCCAGACATAATTTGGCACTCGTCCGGCAGAAAGCAATCATCATCGCTCTTTTCAGTGCGTTAATTAGTTGATATGCGTGCTGGGGAAATGTGATACCACCGACACAGCCGCCATGTTCAAAAGCCTCACTAAATGATCGTTTTCCATGCATAGACATTCAACTCATCAGATCAGACGTAAACAAACAAACAAACACAAGAGCTTTTAAATAGCATTACATGAGCAAATGTCTGAATTAAAAGGTCCTCTCTAATCCAAAGACAGATCTTACACCCCATACTATGTGCACTTTAAGAATAAATATTGCTTGCTGTACATCTAGAGAATCAAAATATACACAACTATGAACTACTGATTTGTTTAAGTATTGCATTGCATTAAGTGTAGATTTGCTCTTCATAGCGACTCCTTTTTTTATATGCATATGCAGGATGCAAAATGTTTATATGTTGGGCATTTATTTGATGCAAAACATAAAAAAGGAGTGTTTTTGTCAATTCACATGAAACCAAACTAGCCTCAGAACTTTAGATTGAAATTGAAATTTTCAATTTTCTTAAACCTCAGGCCGTCTATAAAGAGCAAATGGTCTCAATTGTCATAGTTGGTTCCTCCTAAACGTGAAAAATAGGAAAAGATATATATTATATATATATATATATATATATATATATATATATATATATATATATATATATATATATGATATATATATGAAATAACCTCTTTGTCACTGGACTCTAAGCCAGTGACAAATATGAAATTATTATTTAAATTACAATGAAATAAATAATCATTTTTATGCATACAACTAAACAAATGCATTTGATTCCCTTCCCCTTTGAATAAAGTTGGTCATTAGATTAGTTGGTCATTCAACATTAGACCTCATTACTATGGAAATATACTTTGTGATAGATGTTTATTTTTTTTCTCTCCAGACGACACACACTAAGAGGTACACTACAGATGGTGTGAACACAAATTGGGTGGCAAAAATATGAAGGAACTTCTAGCTAAGGTTAATTATGTTGTGAACATCTAATCCAATTCAAATAATGTACATGGTAACATTTTGACAAAAAAAACAAAAAACAACCCTAATTATTGGTTGGGCAGTATGTAATTTATATAAATGACAAATGTACCAACAGTACCAAAGACTTGCATTTTAGAAAATAACAGATTGGTTTTAGTCCACGTAGCAAACATCAAGATGTTTTCTTGCCTAAATGCAGTTCATGCACCAGTGGAAAAAGGAGGGGGGGGGAAAGGTGACATTGCAGAATGATGAAGTTCATGCAGGTACCACAGTGGAACGGAACATGACGTTTACAACAAATGGCAGGACATTTATAGATTGGTAAAGCAGAGGACTGCAGATTTGCTGGACAGACGGTTGAAACTCTGAGAGGACAGTCATGTACTCAGTTTTTTTTTTATCCCAGAAGAAGAGCGAACACAAGCAATACTATCTTATAGTGACTCTTGAAATAAGAAAATAAATTGGTGTTAGAAATATTTACATTTCTCATAACAAACAACAGCCTGGCATATATGTAGTTTCTTTTCTAGTAGATTGTTAATACACTTTTTAATGACTAAGTTGGTGTTTCTAACTTTATAGTTTCTTGCTTCACTTTGTTATTTTTTTATATTAAAAAAACTTATTTGGAACCCTTAAATGAGATCATTTCCAGAGAGTGTTTAATAACAGAAAATATGAAAAAAAAAAATCCCAATAGACCCAGGAAAAATGTGCTTAAGCGTGAGCAACAACTGAAACATCATCACAACAATAATAAAACTCTTAGTTGGGGAGCCACGCTAGTCTGCTTTTCCCTTCTGTCTTCAGGTTAAGAAAAATAATGTTGTCCTTTGCTCTCTTTTTTTTTTGGTTCTTCATCTCATGTTCCTTTTGGACTTCCCCAATAATTGAATTCTACTTTATTTGTATAGTGCTAAAAACAAACACGGTTGCAGAGCCGGCCTCTAATGAGCAAGCCAAAGGCAACACTGTTGAAAAAAAAAAGAGAATAAGAAACCAAGTGAGGAAACACATTGTTTTTTGGGTGACAGTGGATTTTGCCATAATTTACAGGACAAATTAGGAGTGTCAGATTTTTCAGAAAAGCTGTCCAGTGCTGTTAAGTTGTATAAATGCTGTATTTATCCTGTCTGATGCAAAATTTAGCTTTAGGCATTTCCCATGAGCTTCGGTGGGCTTCTCAGTTTTGCTCCATGATTGAGAATTGGGTATAAGAAAAGAAAAATCCACCATGCATTTCTAGGTCCTTGTTTTCGGACAGAATCGGCTCAGATAAATTCTTTATGACTCCAATTGACCACAATGTCAGTAAAAAGACTCTGGTGATTTTATAATAATACCTCACCATTTAGGACTAACTGGGATCCAAGAGGTTGGACTCAGTGGGAATAGAATGAATAGTCTTATAAACCGCAGTCTTACTTAGTCCATGGTCATTGGTGGTTTGAGGCGTAGTGCAGTTAGAAACTCCTGCTTGACTCAGCACAAATTTTCAGCAGACTTCTAGCGCCAATTGGGCTTCGATTCAATTCAAATAAAACAAGTCTTGAACCCCTGGCAGTTCAATCCAATTATAAAGGCAATATAAATTTTTGTCAACGTTTTTTTTTTCTTTTTTTAGTTTTCCCCAGGTGCGCTTTTTTTTTAAAACCAGAAGCTTTGTATTATGCATCAAGAAATGTTGTTTATTATATTTAAAAAAAATTTGCAATTCCTTATTAACCCATATTTATCAAACCATTGTCTAAAAAGCACATATACTAATGTTATAAAGTATAATATTTTTAATGTTATAATGTTTAATTTTCTATACTCCTATAATCAAAACATACTTTACAGGGAGCACAGTGGTTTAGTGGTTAGCACGTTCATCTAACACCTCTTGGGTCGGGGCTTCGGTTCCTGTCTCCGCCATGTGTGTGGAGTTTGCATGTTCTCCTCATGCCTCAGGGGTTTTTTCTTCCCCCCCCCTGAAAAGATGCACAGAAGGTTGATGGGCACCTTCAAAAATTGTCCCTAATGTGTGTATGTGTGTGCGAGCCTTGTGATGGGTTGGCATTTCATACTTTCAAAGACGTCCGAGATAAGCACAGGCTCCCCGTGACCTGAGAGAATATATATATATATATATATATATATGATATATATATGCATATATATATATATACGGTGGCAAGAAAAAGTATGTGAACCTTTTGGAATTTCATGGTTTTCTGAATAAATTTGTCATAAAATGTTATCTGATCTTCATCTAATTCATTGGTATTGACAAACACAATGTGTCTAAAAATAATAACAAAAAAAAATCCAATCTTTCTTGTCTTTATTGAACACAATCATTCAACATTCAAAATGGCAGTGGAAAAAGTAAGTGAAACCTTGAGTTAATGACCTCAAAAAAGCTAATTGGAGCTAATTGGTTTTAGCAAACCTGGAGTCTTGTTAAGATAATAAGTTTGGAGGTGTGGACTACAGATACTTTGACTGATAAAAACCCCTCAAACCTTTGGAGTTTGCTCTGCACAAGAAGAACATGATTATGTGAGCCATGCCTCGCCAAAAAGAGCTTTCAGAGGACCTACGATCAAGAATTGTTGATTTACATGAAGCTGGCGAGGGTTACAAAGTTATTTCAAAGACTTTAGAAATTCACCAGTCTACAGTTCGGCAAACAATCTACAAATGGAGACAATTTGGGACTGTTGCTACTCTACCTAGAAGTGGGCGCCCCGTCAAAATGACACCAAGAGCACAACGAACACTCATCAATGAGGTAAAGAAACAACCCCGAATGACAGCCAAAGATTTGAAGGCATCATTGGAACTTGCTAACATATCTGTTCATGAGTCTACAATACGTAAAACACTGAACAAGCAGGGTATCCACGGCAGGACACCGCGAAGGAAGCCGCTGCTTACTAAAAAGAACATTGCTGCACGCCTTAAGTTTGCAAAAGAGCACATTGACACTCCACAGCGGTATTGGCAAAATGTTTTGTGGACTGATGAAACTAAGATTGAACTATTTGGAAAAAACACACAGCACTACATCTGGCGTAGAAAGGGCACGGCATATCGTCATGAAAACATCATCCCAACTGTAAAGTATGGTGGAGGAAGCATCATGATTTGGGCCTGCTTTGCTGCATCAGGGCCTGGCCAGCTTGCAATCATTGAGGGGAAGATGAATTCCCAAGTATATCAGACAATTCTTCAGGATAATGTGAGAATGTCTGTACATCAGCTGAAACTGTGTAGAAAGTGGGTGATGCAACAGGACAACGACCCAAAACACCGGAGCAAGTCCACAACAGAATGGCTTCAGAAAAACAAAATCCGCCTTTTGGAGTGGCCAAGTCAGAGCCCAGACCTCAACCCAATAGAGATGCTATGGATTGACTTGAAGAGGGCCATACACATGAGACGTCCAAAGAATATGACAGAGCTAAAGCAGTTCTGCCAGGAAGAATGGGCTAAAATTCCTCCTCAGCGATGTGCAGGTCTGATCCACAGCTACAGGAAGCGCCTGGTTGAGGTTATTGCTGCCAGGGGGGGTCAACCAGTTATTAATTCTAAGGTTTCACTTACTTTTTCCACTGCCATTTTGAATGTTGAATGATTGTGTTCAATAAAGACAAGAAAGATTGGATTTTTTTGGTGTTATTATTTTTAGACACATTGTGTTTGTCAATACCAATGAATTAGATGAAGATCAGATAACATTTTATGACAAATTTATTCAGAAAACCATGAAATTCCAAAAGGTTCACATACTTTTTCTTGCCACTGTATATATATATATATATATATATATATATATATATATATATATATATATATATATATATATATATATATATACATACATACAATGTCCATTCCTGCAAATACGACTTGTTTAGGAGTTGTATTTTTAAATAGATTGACAAACTCTCTGCAAAGTATGCGTTTCTGCTGCTAATTTATACAGACACTGTTTGGTGAAGCAGATACTAAGCTGCAATATTTGTACAATCAGCATTCTACACATCTGATGTAGGCTTTGTGTAATTTAGTTTTTATCAATCGTCTCGAGAGTATTAATAGATTAATTATGTCAGCCCATGTTGTCTTCCATTGCTGACTTTTAGCACTAATTACCATTGAAGATTTTAATAGGATGTTTTTTTGCTCTTTTTCCAGAATACTTTCGTTTGAATATGGAGCCAAGTTTACTCTTGTGTAATGTTTCACCTTATTTGGCCATTAAAGGCAAAAACCAAGGGGTCTTCGGCAACAAGTTAAAATGAACCTTCTTAAAATTACATGCTCATCAGATTTTTTTCAACAGCTAACGTAAAACTAGCATTGTTTTTTTTTTCCTATTCAAATTTCAAAGGGGCATCCCAATGGGAGGACAGCATGGCCAACTACGACTCTTAGGAAAACTTTAAATACTGTAGAGACAATAGACAAAACATCCTTTTTTATGGAAGGTAAAAGAATGTATCTATTTATGTTACTCCCTTTAGTTGAATGAGCCCAAAATCAGGCTGATGATTTTCTTTAATCACAATCTCTTGTTAAAGGAGCTTCATCATTCATTTATTCATCTTCTACCACTTTATCCGAACTTCCCTGGGGTCACGGGGAGCCTGTGCCTATATCAGGCGTCTATGGGCATTAAGGCAGGATACACCCTGGATGGAACACATTGCCAGCACATTGCATGGCACACACACACACACAATCACACACATTCGAGGGACAATTTTCCAAGGTGCCAATCAACTTACCGTGCATGTTTTTGGACCGGGGGGAAACCGGAGAACCCGGAGAAAAACCTCCTGCGGCATGGGGAGAACATGCAAACTCCACACACACATGGCCGAGACGGAACTCGAACCCGGACCCTAGAGGTGTGAGGCGAACTTGCTAACCACTAAGCCACAATAGCCCTATGAGCTTTATCATATAACTTTAAATAGAGAACATGTTATTGTAGTCTGATACAGAAACCAATTTTATTTAGATGAGCATGTGAAAAATTCGTCCTTAAATGATGAATATATATATATATAGTGTGTGTGTGTGTGTGTGTGTGTGTGTGTGTGTGTGTGTGTGTGTGTGTGTGTGTGTATGTATAAAGAAAATCTTTTTTTCAATTTTAAAATAAATAATAATCAAGAAAAAATGACAAGTATAACAAAAATGTTTTGCGATTTTCAAAGTTAACTGTTATAATACATGACAGATTGTCTCTTTTCATTGTGTTTTATTAGGACTACGATGACAGTTACAATAACACATAAAACGTGTTCAAAAGCTACTTAGTTAATCACTGTAATCAGTTATATTCATGCATTATATGGCATTTATAAAGACTTTGTTTTGAAATATACTATTTTTGCTGTTAGCGATAGCTAAAGAACTTCTGAGGCGAGTATTTTGGCTGGAGTCGAGGATTTGTACAGGGTCTGGCTGTTTGTTTTGGACAAAAACCCATGGTTTCACTTGAGCAGCCGTTCATTTGTAGGCAGAAATAGGAAGGAAATAACAATATTCTGGGAGAGACCGGTTCCAGTGATTGATTTAGAAGTCTCTAAAGCTGATTCTACAGTGCGCTTTGCAAACTCGGGTTTTCCTCACGAATGAAGTCAGACAGCTTCTCCGTCTATACATAAGGTTCGTGATGTAAGTTGAGAGCGACGGCGAACGTGATGTTGCAGTGATTTACACTGGATAAGCATGAGAATAGCGTAAGCGACGGCACAGCATACACAGGTTAGATATTTTTAGCTTTGTTTTTTTGGGGAGTTTTGAGTGAACAACACAGGATGTTATGTAAGACATCACTGATCTCTTACACTACATATTGCCAAGCAGTGTGCAGTATACAGGAGCAAAGACTGCATGGTTGAGCTTTAATATCTTGGTTGAATTAATTCTCCCTTATCTGAGTCTCACCATCAGCAAACCACATCTGGTGGTGTTCCTTCCATCTGTTTGTCCTTCACAATGATGTCCTTGGTGAAGATTTGGTGTCAGTCATATATTAAAACCGATGTGTGCTTACACATTATATATATACATACATATACACACACTTGTCCAAGGTCTTCTAAAATACTATTCAAATGGGATTCGGTTTCCAGACATCTGTCTGTTAAATAATGTTGCCGGCGGATGTTTCTAGTAATTACAATCAATTCACTCGGGAAAGGCGATCTCTGTACAAAATCAAGTGTCACAACTCACTTTTAATAAAAACGGGGTTTTTTTTTTTTTACATTTGTTATAAATTCTTCTTATAGTTCTCTATAACCATTAGGTCACATGACCATAACCAGGTTATATGGTATGAACTCAATAACCTTAAAATCGTTTATTCTCGGACAAATGTTTTTAACGTTTGTCTATATTTTATTCCATTTCAAAATTGAAAATAACTAATTCACAGGCTGTTAAATAGAGTGTGTTCATACTAAAAACAAACAACCAAAAAAAAAACCTCTCAAAATGTATGTCCAATCTGAAAGATCATGTGTAATGTATACTATTTATCGTGCCACGTCAATTTGTCATTTTCGGAACGAAAAAAAAACCCCAGAACAATCATTCCATACATCAGATTTGAATAAAACCCTTGGTAACTCTGGTAATAATTATGTTACACCACCTTCACTTCAAATAAGCCTTCACACACCCATAGATAAAAGACAAGGGACAGAGATGTCTTAGTGCTTCACATTGTGTGTATATGATGCTTAATAGCAGGAAGCCAGGGGCAGTGTTACAGGGCCAGACGGTCCTGACCCCTCTGATTAGAGACCTGAACTCGGCCTCACACACAGGGACACCCCCCTGTTTGGTTCCCGGCTTTATGCTGGAAGGCGTACGCATCATGTCTGCTTATCTGATGCACATGAAACATGAAGAAGGCCAGGACACTTTGCTTTTGCACTTTCACCCAACCAACCTCTGCGGAGCGACATCCAAATGCGAAACAAAAGCTATGTGCGTCTTCTCTGGTGTGTGTGCGCACGCAAAAGGCAGTGCATGATTATTTTTCAATGTCACTATATAGTGAATGCCAACGTTCCAGAAGCTGACATATCGCTTTGTATATAATGATGCATGACACTTTATTGTGCAGCACCTGATGAAGCCAGCAGTTATCTGCGATGCCTCGCGCTCACGTCGTTCTCAGAATCGCTGGCGTGCCCTCTATGGAAAGCCATCGCCAGGATCCGGCCTATTTACTAAAATTAATTAAACACAGGGCGGATGTAAAAAAAAAAAAAACCTTCTTGAAAAATGTTTCTGTGAAAGCGATTGATCCCGAGTGCGGGGGAAAAAAACGCTGACTCGGCGAAAGAGTTAGGTGTGGATTAAATCAGAATCTTAACAGATGCCAGAGTTCTGACGCAGACCAATTTTGGGGGGTCGATTTTAAATAAAACAACCCCCCAGCCGAAAAAAAAAAGTTTTAGTCTTTACAACCCAAGACCAACCACACATGGAAAAGACCTTGCGATGAACCAGTACGGTGTATAAGCATGTGCTGTTACAGGAGCCAAATAGAAAAGCCTGTCTCCTGGAATAATTTGATGGTTGACTGCAAAAAATTGCATGAAGACGAATTGTTGACGAAAAGTACTTCAACATACTTGCGATTCCTTTTGGCTGGCTGATTCTGATTATATAGATGGTATCTGGGGCAAATTTGCTAATACAGTGAAAAATCTTTCCATGAAAGCGAATTCCCCATGGCTGCCGAATCAGGGAGGGTTCTGTGTGAACTTCTGGCTACAGAGTCATACTACATAAAAAAGGAACATAAATGTGAATGAATATACTTGGAGTTGTTATATTGTTTTGACAGGAATGTTAAATGAATCCCAGTCACTGGTGTCAAAAATATCCTCGTTCATTTCTCAGGTGGAAGTGTAGATAGTGGGGTTTAAAAAGACTTGTGTAGAAGTTGAAGTATCACCTCGAGCGTTTTACTCAAGTAAAAGTGTACTAGTTTCAAAACTACTTAAAAGTAATGTAAAAAAAATGGAATTATGGACAAAAGCTTTGCGGAGGACGAAGAGAAAACACCCGTTTGATAAATTAGTGGAGAAATAATCACTTTTAAGAAAGAATCTGTTTTTGAGTAAAGACCCCCCCAACACTGCTTATGTCCTTGTTGGAGTGTGAGGTGATTTGCGGCGTGCGCAGGTGCGATGGATCGAGTACAAACCAATAGGGTGTCAGAATGTTTATACTTCTCATCCAATCACATACACTCTATCCGGATGGAGCGTTTTTCTGTGTGTTTTTTTTTGAACGATGACAAGCAGAAATGAAATAGGAACTATTTTTAAAACGTAAGGAGTAGAAAGTACAGATAATCACGCGGAAATGTAGAAGTTAAAAGTCAGCGGGATAAATAATTCATCCAGTGAAGTCCAGATCCCCAGAATGTGTACTTAAGTAAGGTAATGAAGTATTTGTACTACGTTACTTGACACCTCTGATCTCAACGAACATGACAAAAGGTGCGACACTGAGATCAAGCTTGTGTGTCCTACAAATAAAACAACGGTTAATTATCTTACTTAGCTAGCTTTAAAAAAAAAGAAAAAAAGAAACAATTGCAGTTATTGGGTTGCATTTTATTCAAATCGGTGATATGCAAATCTGCTTGTTTATTTGTGGCAATTACAAGCAAAGTTTGTTACTATTCATCGCTAGAATTGTGATATAAAACCTTACAAGGCTAGGTCCTTTTTTTTTAGTTTGCTAGTAGGCTTTTACCTTTGTAATTACAATGTACACTATACATAAATCCCAGCGAGGGGAAGTATACAGATATTCATGTTCATTCGTTTAGCTCTTCTAAAATATTAATAATTCATTCAGGTAATCTGTCATTTATTTAAAAGCTTTTTTTTTGTTCCTCTCTCTCGCCATTACATCGCCCGGTAAATAACAGCGATGCTCCGTCTAAATCGTTAGACACGGGTGATATATCACTAGTCTCCGGTGTCTCTTAATATTTCCTTCTATGAGACGGAGACTTTTATGTCTAATGAGAGTTATGATGATTTCTCTTCGCATGTGAGCCCACATTCTCCCCGACAACCACTGAAACCTCAAAGTGCGCAACAAGCAACACTTTCATCAGGAAAAATGAATTACAAGTGGGACTGGATATGCCCAAATGCAATTCCTGCTCTTGTTCGGTGTTTAAAAGGGAGCCAGTGAATTGCAAGTGGGATTCTGTGACCTTCGAGTGCACAAACTCACTCAAAGTAAAAAAAAAAAAAAAAAAAAAACACCATAATTTTGTTGCACGTTCACCTCCACACCATTCATTCTCCTAATAAGAAACCTTTGACCGACACCAGCGTTTTAATATTAGCATGATGAGTAAAAGGTGACAAGTATATCACTTTGCAAACTCTCTTATCATTTTCAATATTCTGGTATTGGGAGTGTCAGGTGAACGTCTTGCCCCTTTCCTCTTCTGAGAGGAGATGGCTTTATTATGATGATGATGATGATTCTTCTGCCCTGAATGTTTACCTTGGTGAGTTTTTCTGCTGCTTTAATTGGTTCTTTGTGCTGAACCCAGAGAGCAGGATGAGATACTGCATGTTTAGTAGGATGGAAATTAGGCTACACTTCCTGCCTTTTGGGACCCCAATGCTGCTGCTGTTAGCAGGAACTTCTTCACCATCAGCTAGTGCAGCAAAGGCCTGGTCATCATATTTGACACTTGTTATCTTGTTCGAGTGGTTTCGTCCCTATGAGCATTTCCAGCAGATGAATTTCGTGTATGTTCGTAATGTTAGAAAATATTGGAAGGCAGATGTACAAATTAAATTACAAATTAAGTCAACATAAGTCTGTCTCTGTATGGAAAGTATGAAATATAGACAAATAAGATAAGAAGTATGCGCTTATTCAACAATGCAAAACCTTAAATAAGCAGTAAATTTCAGTTAAAAAATGTAATGGTTCTGATCCACACAAAATGACTGGCAAAATAATCTTCTATAATTATGTATCTAATCCTCTGGACGTAATTAAGCATGATGTGATCTTCAGTACTGACATTTATTTTATAAGGATTTTTTTTTCAATGTTTAGGTTATTTCAACATATTAGTGTCCAGACATAACTTTAAGTAGCATTATGTTGGGAAGGGGTGGAGCTCAGCCTGGTTACTAATCTGAAGGTCGGGCACCCGTATAGCCACGCTGCCACTCCTGGGTCCAAGGTACTTAACCCTTTATGCTTCAGGGGGCGCTGTATCATGGCTGGCCCTGCGCTCTTACCCCAACGTCCAAACAAGCTGAGATATGAGAAGAAAAAACTTCATTACTGTTGTAATGTATATGTGACAAATATAAGAGGGAATACATGCTATTCTATTCTAACAATGTATAAATAACAACACCCAAACAGTCCTGACCCATCGTGCATTAACAGTATTACGTTTTTCAGAATTTGAATTACAGAAGCTCATCTAATGGCTAGCACCACACAGGCCAGTCTTCGCTCCCAACTTGGCCCTGGTCACATCACCATTGAGGGCAACAATATTCATTGCTGCCTAATAATATATCTAACACACTAACAAGTGCCATAATGAAGAGATAATCAGTGTTATTCACTTTACAAGTCATAATCATATAATTTCAATGTTATGCCTGGTGGTATATATATTTAAATTTATATATAAAGATATTTTTGTCGACCAAGGGGGTGTTTGAGATTTGTAATCTTCAACAATTGTTATTTTCGCAGTAACTGTAATTGATTATTTTGTAATTAAATTATGTAACGCTGTTACATGTAACTAGTTACAACACACACACACACACACACATCACACACACATATATATATATATATATATACTATATATACTATACATATATATATATATATATATATATATATATATATATATTCAGGCTTTCATTGACAATTTCGCTTTGGTTAACGATTTTCTACTTTGCACAAAATCCTGTTACCTCCCTTATAAAGCTGCAGTGGGATTTCATCTCTACACAAAGACAATCGAGCAGCAACGCTTTAGTCAATGACTCTGATTAGATCTCTCACCTCCTCATGTGTAGCCTCTGCTAAAAACTGGCAGAATGACTATTTTTGGATGGCTAACTGGTCGAGTCAGTGAGTGTCTCTCAGTTGTATATTTGCACTGCATTGTGAAACTCTGGGTCTGGCATTTTGCTCACTGCACTATTACACTGGATTTCTCATTAAAATAAAACAATGTGATCTACCTTGAGAATCTTTGGGACTATTGTCCCATATATTGCATTTTTTTTTTAATTTGTTGTGTCAGTCACATCCCCCGTCCAGTGACATCAGCTGCTAACAGCACCATGCCAGATATTCCTATATGAACACATTGTGTGTTCATGAGGGCAATCCTCTAACACTTAATATACACAAACACAACATTAGAAGAGATGTGTCAAAACGTGGGGTGAAAATTATAACTCAGAGGATCCAGTAATTGCTCAGAGGGTACATAACACGTGGGAAGCGATTACAGGAAGATATATAAGTTATGAGTATATTTAGACCAAATACAGAATATGTGCTGCAAAGTTTTTGATTCTTTTTTTTTTTTAATACCTTTTTAGACATGGGTTTGTAACCGATGCGAAAACAAACCAAATGATCTTTTAACTTGGTTTCAATGCAGAAGAACGCACAGATCGCATTCCTATTTCTGCGTTCCTACTGCAAACTCCCGATAACATGGGTTTTTTTTTAGAAATGTGCATATGAAGGGGCATATCATAAATAGAATTTCTGCATGAATTATGGCCGCTCAGAACTGTTACCGTCACAAGCCTATTCATAAAGAACATCAGTTCTGTCTGACTGTCCTTGGGGGGAAAAAAGAAAAAAAAAAAAAAAAAAAAAAAAAAAAAAAGCACATTTCCACAATACAGCCTGTTTTATGTTTCCACAGGATTGCAAATTGTAAGAAGCCTATGAAATTATTTAAACCCCATCATCTCTCTCTTTCATACTCAGCCTGGGTTTCAGGAATGGAGGGAGCTGATCAATCTCCCCTCTATTCTCTTCCCAGGGGCAATGATAAAGTTAAAGTCGCCTTTTTCCCCTCCTTTCTCTTTCTCTTCTCTCTCTCTTTCTCTCTCTCTCTCTCTCTCTCTCTCTCTCTCTCTCTCCGTCTGGCCTGTGGTGTGCATCAGCTGAGAGAGAGTACACAAATATTTGCGATAAATGCTACTGTTGCCATGGTAACCGGAGCTGAACTATCTGATAAGGTACACTTGTTTTTAGCTTTTCTCAAAGTATGGTCTGAAGGCTTCTCTGTGTGTGTGTGTGTATGTGTGTGTCTGTGTGTGTGAGAGAGAGAGAAAGACACAGAGGGAAAGAGAGACAAACTGGTGTGGGAGAGAGAGAGAGAGAGAGAGAGAGAGAGAGAGAGAGAGAGAGAGAGAGAGAGAGAGAAATTGGTCGTGAAAGCGCTGCATAATTAGAACAATTTTCACTCACACATTTGCTCACACGTTTTTGCTCTCTGCTTGGAAAATATGTGTCAGTGTTGCACGCGTTCCCCCTCAAAATAGAGAGAGGGAGAGAGAGAAAGGGAGGGAGAGAGAGAGAGAGGGAGCGCGAGAGAAAGCAGCCTTCTTCTGTAAATTTCTTTTTTCCTGTCTGTCTCTCAGTTAAGTACCTGCACATTGCAGTTTCTAGTGCTTCCATATTCATGGCAGACACTCGGAGGCAGCTCATCATATCCATGCCAGTCCCTGAAGCTTTGCTACGTGCTGAGCGCTTAAGTGCTTTGCAGCTCCACACTGCTCGACTGGAGAGTGATCTCACTGTGTATTTCTACTTGCATGCATTTGAATTTCAATATCTTATATACATAAACACAGTAATTCATGCAGTGGTGGGTTCTTTTTTTCTTTCTTTCGGGATCCTTCCAGATCTTTGTAGTTAAATGCCTTTGCTTCTGTTTGTTCCAGTGAGGTCACTGTTACCCTTTAGTTGTTTTCTTTTCTTTTTCGTCGCTGCGCGTCTTTCATCTGCCACCTGGCAGGCCACAGCTCAGTGCTTCCATTACCTTTAGTCAGAGCTGGAAATATGGCCATCGTGGGGAGGACTACGAGCAAGACTCTTATACTAAAGCAAGTATAACGAGGCAGAATCTCTGTGTATACATATACATATATATATATATATATATATATATATATATATATATATATATATATATATATATATATATATATATATTAGTACTGTGCAAAAGTTTTAGGCAGATGTGAAACAAAGAATGCTTTCATAAATATAAATAGTGATTGTTTATTTTTGGTCAGTTTACAAAATGCAAAGTGAGCTAACAAAAGAAAAAATGGAAATGAAATCAATATTTGGTTGTGAGTGAACGTTTAGAAGAAGTAGAAGTAGTGGAAGTGATGGTACGACCCCCCCCCCCACACAGAGCCCTGATCTCAACATCATGGAGTGTGTGTGGGATTCCTTGAAGAGACAGAAGGATGTGAGAACGTCTACATCCACAGAAGATCTGTGTTTACTTCTCCAAGATGGAACAACCTACCAGCCGAGTTCCTTCATAAACACTGTGTGTAAGTGTACCTAGAAGAACTTGCTGCTGTTTTGAAGGTAAAGTGTGTTCACACCAAATATTGATCTGATTTCCATTTCTCTTTTCTTCATTCACTGCATTTCCTTCATTGAATGAAAGTGAAGTTTTTTACAGCATTTTCTTTACCTGCCTAAAACTTTTTCACAGTACTGTGTATATGTACAGACATTATATATATGTACAGACATTATATATATATATATATATATATATATATATATAGATATATATATAGATATAGATAGATATGGATACGATAGATAGATAGATAGATAGATAGATAGATAGATAGATAGATAGATACACATTCTAGAAACAGTAATTTGAAATGTTTCATGTTCTCATAAAGACAAACATGTAGAAAAATTCTACTTCTCCACCTCAGCATGTTTTTGTGCATGTGGTTTAATTCCAAAGTTAAATACGCAAACACCTTAATGTCAAACATGGCCAATCCAAAGGAAAGCTATACAATATAATGTACACATATAATGTTTACAAGCTTTTGCACCATTCTATTTGCCCATTAAGCTATGCCTATGCCTATATATATATATATATATATATATATATATATATATATATATATATATACACACACACACATATATACATACATACACATATATATTTGTTCCTACCTGTCTAACTGTGTACATTTAACCGAGCATCTTCAACCCTAGGGCTTTGCAAATATCCTTACATATTTGAGGACTTTTATCTTTTATTTACTTTTATATTTTATCGACCCTGCAAGTGAATTTAATAAACCCAAAGTGCAGGGGCAGTATTAAGATAATCACAGAAGTGTTTATGTTAAAGAATATAACAAAAGTTTTCTACTTTATAAAGAGGAAGTGGTTAATTTAGGCAGAAAGGTACCCCTGCTGGTGTGGAGGTATTAATACCTGAATGTTTTAGTAGTATTATATAATAATATATAGCACGGAAGCCCTTATAGCAGGTCGATAAAAAAATATTAGCGCTAACCAAGTTAATATAATCCACACCTCGTTCGCAGTATTACTATTGCAAGAGTAAAGGGAATACATGCATTAAGATTTGAACGTGTTTTCCTTTTTAAAAATCAGCATAACATCAAATAGATTATACATAATGAATGCAGTCCCTAGGCTTAGGAACGATTTCTTCGTCATATTCGTTTATTAGCTTGACAGCTCATACGAGCAGGAGCTCGGGTCCCCGAGAGGATTCATTCATCCGTTGCAGGGACGCAACATGAAATGCATCAAGACATGCTTCAACGCATGTGACAGGACTAACTATTCTCACTACTGATTAAGCCACAGCTAGCGTCAGGTTTGTGGTTGATGTAGAGCTTGTGTGTGTGTGTGTGGTACTACGAATGAGTTTGTGTGCGCTTGAGTGTGGATTTTGGGCTTCATACACTTGAGTTTGATACACCTGAATCATAGGCTGCTTTGGCAGTTGAGAGAGAAAAAAATAAATCAATGGCCTTTAAATTCACTTTGGGAGCAAATATCAAAGGCAAAGGATGCTGAATCCTGTCTAAAAGCACTGTGTGTGTGTGTGTGTGTGTGTGTGTGTGTGTGTGCGCGCACGCGCATATGTTAGTGGTGTCTTGCAGATGTTGTTCTCAGCGTGTCCCTAGTCTTCAGTCCAGGCTGCGATTCCAGTCAGCGATAAGCTTTCCATCAAAGCGGCCCGATCTCTACCTTTACAATGAGAACGCTGGACGCCCCGAAGGAGAATGTCAAAATGTTCCAAAATCTGCTGCGTTACCCCGCCGATGTCCCGATCGAGAGACCTTGTCGTCCTTCTCAATGATAATGCAGTGACACGAGTGTAAACCTCAGCTGCGTGGCACGTTTCTGCAATGCTAAGCAATGGCTTGCCCCTCGGGGGCATAGAAACCCTTAGATGATGTTGATGATGATGTGATGCTCAGAGGACTAGGGTGTGTGATGATTTTGCACAATGGTCTTAAGCCTTTTTTTTCCCCTCCATGCTAATTTCCTAATGGCATCATGACGCGTCTTTAACCGGCTTGCTCCGCAGTCACGCTTCTCCTCCACTTGTTTTCATTAATAATAAATAAGGTTTTCAAGCAATTATCACAGGTCTTGCATCGGTGCAGCCGAGCACTCCTACGCTTCTTCCCTGGCGGATAAAGCTAAATTGCCGCTGCCGCATACTACGAGTCGCGCTTTGACTGCGAGGGTGTTCCAATTCAAATCGTTCCTATCATATCGCTGGTGGTGAGTGTCACTTTGTTGTGAAGCAAAATAAGGCTGAAGGTGGGGACGTGGGAGCGCAGTGGTTAAGGCATTCGCCTCTGGACCGAAAGATCACAGGTTCAAATCCTACCACCAAGATGCCACTAGTGGGCCCTTGAGCAAGGCCCTTAAACCTCAATTGCTCAGCCTTTAAGCCCCTCTGGATAAGGGCGTCTGCCAAATGCCGTAAATGGGTGAAGGAAAAAGGTGGTCAAGGCAAAAGCACACTAGTACGGATTATGCCTATAGACACTGTTAGACACAAGTGCCTATGCCTATAGACACTGTTGTGTGAAGATGTATGTAATTTGTCGAGTTCTGCCTATCGTCATTTGTCCCATGCAATTAAGTTTCGAGGCATATAATATCACGCCGGTGCGTACAATCTTGACGTGATATATGAAATATACATTGCACACCGAGGCCGGATTAATTAATAATAAAACGCCATTGAAACTCAGTTATGGAATTAAATTGTTTTTTAGTGCATGACAAATTCATCGCAAGATAAAACATCAGATTTTTTAATTTCTTTGATTTCTTTTAAATTTTTTGATTTCTTCCCCGGTGAATGATAAACAGATTTAGGTATAAGCTCTATTTTGGCCGTGTCATGTGAATGTCTCCTGTCTGGCTATCACATTATTAGTACTCTTTTTGACCTCCGCTACATTGATAGGTTGGAGCAATGATAGCGCTGTTGACCCCATCCAAAGGCCGACTAAATATCAAATGTTTCTATCCTGGCACGGCTTGGCTTCACTGGTCACATGATCTCAATGATTATTCGGCGCTTTATTTGTCGCTTCAATATTTCTGTACGATCGAATTCCCGATCGAAATTGTGATAACCTGAAATGTTTGTAATACAGAGTCTCTCTCATTAAACACACCTCATTGGCTATAAGGCTGTAGTAGAGTCAGACCAGGCTTTTTCCAGGTAGTGCAATGACTAACTTTGCCCTCGTTCACCCTTAAGAGGTGTTGGCAGCTTGCACCGAGGCCTCAGGTGGGGTAACGCTGGTGGCAGAATAAACAAATTTAATTTGTTTTAAATGGGCCTCATTAGTAATTTATTTGCCTAATGGAAGGCGCTGTCAAAATGTATCACGCATACCTTTTTTTTTCCCCCCTACCTTATATAAACGCATACTCATTAGACATCATCATTAACAGTCTGTTGCAAAATCCAATTCTACCCATAAATTAACGAAACCCTTTCACGATATAGGTGACTTGCAATGAGACGTCTGTCAAGAGTCAAAAAACAGAAAGTGATCAAATGACCACTAAGTGGTGAAAAACGTGCAATAAATCCCCCAGTATTGCAGCTCAGCAACGGCATTACCGCGCATTAGCTACTTCAGACACGGGGGTTTCTTTCTCTCCCGCCTTTTGTCTTTTTTAAATATTCCTTCGTATAAATAAACACTCCCATTTTTGCCCCCCGTGTTTGAGTTCAGAAATCAGGGCAAATAACTGAAGCAATACCGACAATTTTTGGCGGCGCACACGAGCAAATCTCCTAATATTCAAGTCCGGACAAAGCCAGGAGCTGCTGTAGGATATGAACGATATTCCAAGTGAATTGGATTTTCTTGAATACCAGATTTCTTCTGCTTCCACGACTGCGAACGAATTTATGAATAAACCTGTTTGTAGCTAGCTTGATAAATGACACTGTTAATACAGTGCATGTTTTTGCCGCCGACGTTATTTTCGGTCTGGTATTGCTTAACGTGCTTCCTCTTATTATGTAATCTGTTATTGTCACGAGACTCTGCAAACAATTAGCGTGCTTCGTCACGTCGCCGGCAGTTTTAGCAGTCGCCATTTACATTAACCTTAAGAAGTACGCATCCGTTTTAATGCGTCGCGGCTCCGTTCTTCTATTGCACGGACTCCGTAATTGGCATTAGCCGCGGACCGTCTGGCACATTAGTGCAGTTCCACTATGATTAGGATGAAGGTCATCAGCAGAATAAAAAGCGGCACAGGAAGAGAGATGGGAACGGGGCACGAGGATGAGTGGCGAGATCAGTCGCGGAGCAGATGCCTTCGCGTGATTGATGAGACCAAGCATGTGCCGTAAATCTCCACCGCGGTGAAGGAAAGTGAAGAGCGCGACTGACACACTTACGGTTCCGGCATTCGTTCTGCGGCAGGCCACCTCTATCCGAGTTCACATATTGGCATTTGGCTAAATCTCAAGCAGGTTTGGCAGGAACACAAAGTCAGACATATATTGGCATTTAAAGCTACTTTGATTTGTACTCATTGGAGAATATCGACTCGGTACACAAATCTACACAAGCGCTCGGCTACATGAAGTTCACATAATCAGTGATTGGCCACTTCATAAATCTTTTGATGGCAACATAAATTTCATTTTGAATGTTTCCAAGAAGGCCGTTCCAAGAGAGTAAATATGATTGATTAAATTAACCCTCGACTGCACACATTTTGCTGGTTTTTTGGTTCATTTTGGGATATTTTATTGATTAAAAACCTATGACATCACAGATGCTAAAACACAGATCAAAGCTTTGTAAACAAAATGTGAAATGTAAATTAGCAGAAGTTAAGTGCAATTTAAATAGGTTTACCGAAGTAAATAATCTTGTCCTCACACCATGTACCCCTGTGACTCTGTGTCAGAAATGGAAATCCTGCCCTCGAATGATGCTGGATAGAGACTCCCAGACCTTATTCGATTGTTCTTTGATACTTTGTGTAAAGGGATTACTAGATTTAGGGATTAAGAAATGTTTTTGTTTATGTGCAGTAGGGGGTAAAAAAAAAATACAATTCTTCACAAGTATAATGAGATCCTTATCCGGCACTATATTGAACGTTCTCGTCTCGTGGCCCTTCCTGGAATGATGTCATGCATCATAAAAACCCGATAAACACTTTTGCTGAGGAGGAATGTTAATTTCAAGTGGGGAATGTTAAAATCTAGGCACGTGACAGCAAATTGATCTTTCATTCGTAGAGTTTGGGTCAAAATAAAATGGAGCCTACAAGAAAACAACAACAACAAAAATGATTATTCGATGCATTTCCTAGTTACTGTTATGTACAATACCATACAGGTGTTATAGTGTCCAAATGTCTGCTGGGTTATTTTTACATCACTTGTGTTGAATGTCAAGGTATGGCAATGTACCTATTGGAAATGCAGATCTTAAAAGAGCAAGAGGTGACAAATGCCAGTCAGTTATTCAATTGTAAAACAATAATAATAATAATAATAATAATAATAATAATAATAATAATAATAATAATAATAATAAAAATAAAAATAAAAAAAGAAACTATTTGCCAGGGCCTTTAGAATTCCATTACATTTTAAACAAAGACAGAATGTCGTTGCAGATATCATTTGTATTGATTTTATTGTGTGTGTGTGTGTGTGTGTTTTTATTTTAATAAGAAAGAAATGCAATTACTTTAATTGTTTTATTGGATATGGAAACTATGTTCGTATATTCATGTGGTTGGTCAAGATAGCAAATTATCGTTCCAATTATGTTTGGATTTTGATAGCGAAAGCAAACAAGCTGAAATGTAATTATACATGACGGAAAACAAGGGCGGAGATTTCGCTCCTCTGCACTTGGATTTGAAGTCATAAAAGTGTCTTAAAGCAAAGCCATTAACGAGAGAGTTTTTACTGTTTAAAATGTTGACCTTTGAGTCCCCCTTTGTTTCACATGAACGGGCTTGGAGACCCCTTTAGCTTTGGTAGCATTGGCTAAATACGGAGTTGAGTCTGCCTGTAAAAACCAGCTGCACATTTTAATTGTACAGCCTAAAGAGAAACTTTGGCCAATCAAGCATGTATTAAGATGTTGCCCAAAACCAGAATCAGATTGACATAACAAGCAGGATCGGACGACATCTGATATAAGGCTGATAGTGTGGTTATTTTCGACTAATGCTTTCTCTGTATCTGATTTCTTGTCTTGATTTCTCGTCTGAATGTTAGTAAAAAAAAATGTTAATACACCCCAATTAATTTCCATCTGCTACGCCAACGAATGCCAGACCCAGATGTTTCTCGAACTCGACCTCTAACGAATGCAGTTTCCATTAATAAAAAAAAACGATGCTGAGGTTAAAAAAAAAAAAAAAAGGTATTTTTTGTTTCTTTGCAAGATATCAGACACTATACATACGTGATTCAGTTATAAAGTGTTTAGGTCACAGTTTAACTTATGATCACATATTATATTGTATTAAATATATTATTTCAATTATGTTCAACTTTTTGGCTGAGCTAAAGTGTACAGTGATATTCGGTTATTATTATTTTTTAAATAAACCACATATTTTATAAGTATTGTTGAAGGCAGAGAAATGGAAGGTTAGTGGTTAAGGAATTGGCCTCTTGACCAGGTTCACCTTGCGTGAATGACCTCTATATGTATACAGTGCATTGCAAAAGTATTCATACCCTCTTAACATTGGGATTGTATGTGACAGGCCAACACAAAATATTGCATAATTGTGAAGTGGAAGGAAGGAAGTGGAAGGAGAACATTGATCCACGAAGCAGCTAGAAGGCTTGAAATGATGAATTATAATGTATATTAATTATATATCATCAATACTTTTGTTGATCCACCTTTCACTACAATTTCAGCTGCCTTTTTTGGGTCATATTGGGTACGTCTCTACCAGATTAGTACATCTACTGTCATTTTTGTCCATTATTTTTTGCAAAACAGCCCCAGTTGAATGGATGGAGTACGTGTGTGAACAGCAATTTTCGAGTCTTGCTAAAGATTCTCAATAGGATTCTGGACTATGACAGGGCTATGACTGGGCTATGACTGAACACATGAATATGCTTTGATCTCAACCATTCATTTGTGGCTCTATGTTTTGGGTTGTTGCCCTGCTGGAAGGTGAAGCTCCGCCCCAGTCTTTTGCAGCCTTTAAAAGGTTTTTTTTAAAAGGACCTGCTTCCCTGTCCCTGCTGAAGAAAAGCATCCCCACAGCACGATGCTGCCACCACCATGTTTCCACCACACGTAGCATTTTGCATATAGGAGGAAAAAGTTACATTTTGGTCTCATCTGACCACAGCACCTTCTTCCACATGTTTGCTGTATCCCCTACATGACTTGTGGCAAACTGTAAACAGGATGTCTTATTCTTATTATCAACAATGGCTTCCTTTTTGCAACTCTTCCATAATGCCAGATTAGTGGAGTGCATGACTAATAGTTGTGCTGTGGACAGATTCTCCTACCCGAGCTGTGGCTCTTTGCAGCTTTTTTTTACTGTGGGCCTTCTAGCTGCTTCGTGGATCAATGTTCTCCTTGCCTGGTCTGTCAGTTTAGGTGGACGGCCATGCCTTGTTGGGATATCAGTTGTGCCATACTCTCTCCATTTTGCGGATGATGGATTGAACAGGTCTCTGTGAGATGTTCAAAGCTTGGGATATGTTTTTATAACCAAACTCTGCTTTAAACTTCTCCACAACTTTATTCCTGACCTGTCTGGTGTGTTCTTTAGTCTTCATGATGCAGTTTGCTTGCTAATGTTCTCAGAACAGATGTAATTATACTGGGATTTAAGTAAACACAGGTAGACTCTAATTACTAATTAGGGGACTTCTGAAGGCAGTTGATTGCACTGGACTATATTTAGGGGGATCAGAGTAAAGGGAACGGAATACATATGCATGCCACACCTATTTTTCTTTTTCTTTTTTTTTTTTACACAAATAAAAATGTTCTACTTTGGTGTTGGTCCATAACACAAAATAAATCCCAATAAAGTATATTTAAGTGTGTGGTTATAACGTGACAAAATGTGGAAATGTTTAAGAGCATTGCATTGCTTTTGAATTGGACTGTATGTGTGTGTATACAGTATGAGAATGTGATTCATTGGTTAAGCTTGCTGTCACATGAAAGGTGTTTTCTGACTTTGGTCAAAAGAGTAAAAAAATTGTGGCTTGAATGACTTTATAGCTTGAATGATGATTGAGTTCATAGCTACAGGATTTAGCTTGATTTGTGGATGTGCCATAACAGTATACGTAACTGTAAATGTTTATAAAAAATAATGTTTAAGAAATGGATAATTATAATATTTGCATGTGTGCGTGTGTGTGTGTGCGTGTGTGTGTGTGTGTGTGTGGAATTGGGGGGAAGGGAAAACTGGTTTGACACAGTCATAGTACTTTGCTGTGTCTAGGCAGTGTTGTAGGAAATTTGTAGCACTGCATATTCCAGCTGTTTTTTGCAGCATTTTTATGCATTCCAGATGTTAACATTGGTTCTGCAAGTGCTACTAAACTATAACCCATCAATTGCTAAAACTTGCATTTGGTTGCAAAGATTTGCATGTTTTTAGCACAAAAGATTGAATACAAATATTAGAAATGCATGACAACATACGATTTGTATTTGTAGGTAACACAGACATGTATGAATTTTTAAAAAAAAGTATTAAAATATTTAATGTTACTTAAACTAAGCCCACATATTAACATAATGTAATTTCCTTATCAAATACTAAAAGTCTGTTTTACACTCAGGTATGTTGCATAGTTATATCAAGGGAATTCATTTTAACTACATGCTTATTTTTAAGGACTAGTTAAAAAACATTCAAATCTATTGTATGCACCTCCGCAAAACCTTTCTAATTCTAGCATAATATTGTGTAATAATTACTTGCCAAAGTGATAAAACTGAAGCAATAAGCACTAAGAAACTATTTTATTATGTGGAATATTAAACTATTAAATGTTTGATCCTTAATAAGAAATATATTTTATACCAAAGAAATCGAATAATAGAAAAAAAAAATTAGCGAGCTGTCACAAGTGAGCTGTTTTTATTTATTTAAAATAATAATAATTTCCAGACTTGGAAAAAACTAAAACATGACTTCTCTGTAATGCCTAAATACATAAATAAATAAATTATCATTTTGGGGTTAAAAGGATATTTTACTTAACATACGGTATCATTTTTCATGGTAATGTACGCACTATGACTGTGTTAATGTCAGTCTGGAAGTGGTCTACCGAAAAAAGAAAAGAAAAAAAAAAAGCCCTTAAACCTATCAGCAGTGGATTATTTACTTAATTGAATGGCGTCCAATGCAACCAGCAAAAGAATGCTCCCGAATAGTCCTATTCCATGCTTCCAAAAGCCTGTGGAAAAGTTTAGCATGTTGTGTCGTGTCTGTACCATACCCATAAAATAAACAGGGCTGTCAAACATTGGGACATTTTCAACGAAAGCACTCGGCAGCGTCGCCAAAACCTGTGTAAATTATACTCACGCTTTAGATATAAACATGTCGGAATTTCAAATATTGACATTGTTATCCGAAGTGTTGTGCAGATTGTTTTATGACGCTTTTCCATGCACACTAGTAAATCTGTTGCTAGATGTAATTCGAATATTATTTATAGAATAGTATTTGGGTTACAGCTGCCGAGTGTCTTTTTGTGATATACGATATCAATAATTGTTTTCCAGCTCGACTTTCGCCGTCGTCTCTTCCTTCACCGAGATGAGGGTTTCTACTACAGTTTGTCTTGCCAATCAGGAGCTCTGATGTATTCGTTTCGACGGTAATTAAATCAATATTAATGCACTCCGTCAGATGCATAATCGTTTCTATAGTAAGATCTCATTAACAGGGACATGAGTCAAAATCGAGGGGATTAAGAAAACGTACTGTGACGTTTTCTATAAGTATGCGCTTGTTTATCATTTAAAAATCTCTACCAATGGTGCTTTATAACAGTCTAATGCCAAAAGAATGCTTTGAGCTTTACCTAGAACATACTATAGTGTTTTTTTAACACCTGGTGGCAATTGAATAGAGAGTGCTTCGGTTGCATTATTGTACATGCATAGATTAAATACTGTGATTATTGACAAACTGTTGTGGTTTAATAGTAATAATACACTTTAGGATGCGATACTGTGCTTTGCCTGGATTCTATCCTCTAGCTGCTATAATAGCTTGGCCTGTCATCATCTTGATGCTTACTAAGAACGTGGAGTAGAAATGTGGGTTCCACTGACTCCTTGGCCTGTTGATTAACCCTGTTCTGAGTCACTCATTGCAAAATGAGGCAGGTGGGGGAAATACTGCTGTCTTTGCTTGTATATGTATTTGTGCCTCTCTGCTGAGGCAGAGGAGGGAGTCTTTACTTTAATGATGTGCTGTTGCCCTCACCCGGGCATGCAGGATGTAGCTAATCCACGCTGACGGTCTGTTTGGGAGTCAGATGACTCACATATACACACACATACACACACACACACACACACACACACACACACACACACACACACGCCAGAGCCTCTGTAGCAGCGTCCTCCTCACTGCCTGTCTGAATCAAGAACAAGCTCGGGGATTGTGATGCACCTCTCCACCTCATATTCAATCCCTGCCTCAAGCCATACGGCCCGCAGATGAAGGTGGAGATGGAGTGCTTACGAGAAAAAAAAAGATAGAGAGAGAGAGAGAGAGAGAGAGAGACAGAGGATTAAAAAAAAAGAGATACCGAGACACAGGGATGACAGCAGACCCATGAGCATTCAAGCATGTCCCAGAAGAATGCATCATCACTGAGAATTCAGAACAGATCAACAATGATAAATGACGTGACTCGTCGCGGCAGACATTTTGGAATTGCGTCGTCTATTTTGGTATATTTTGTGGTCAAATTTCGTCTATCCCCCCCCCCCCCGCCCCCCCCCCAGGCCCCCCGCCCCCCCCCCCGGAAAATAGTTTACGGCAGAAAAAACTGAAAATATATATATATAACGGTTTATATATATTTTCCCAAGTGCAAGTCATTTCTTTGACGTCTAATATGTCTAATAGGCTTGTTTGTTCCTATTCTAGAATAGAATATTCAGAATTCTATTCTAATATAACAATAGAAACAATGAGGTAGTTGAATTTTTTTTTTGTAGTTTGGTCTTATTACGATGCCGAATTACTCATCAAAACACAATGCAATTATAGAACAACAATATACTGATGAATAATAAAGTGTCCTGTCGGGTATGGATTTACAAATGAAATCTCAAAGTCAAAAGCTACTCAGGATAACAAGAAAGCCGTGCCATAAAACCAATAAAGCAGTGAATGAAATGATGCGAATGTTCCTACTTTGAAGGCTGAGCACAGGTCATAGAGAGAAAGTTGAAGGGGAAAGAAAATCCCATCAATCATTTAGCAGTCATTCGGTATATCCAAGAATCAATCATTGTCTTTCAAGAAAATATCTAAATCAGTGTATTATTTTAATGGAATAGATTTATGAGTCAGGATGGACATTCAAAGAAACATATACATGTTGATGTAGTATAGAAAAGCGAATTACTGTGAACAGATGTTAGTTTATCTTATAAATTGTGGAAAAAAAAGGTGGAACATCTGGTGTAAGTCTGAATGCCACTGGCGACCGATATCAGGAAAACAATTTTCGTTATCCATTAATTCAGGTCAGTCTCTGGAACGTCAGACAGCTTTACCTTGCTTTGTAAACAAAGTTTATTTTTCTATTTAAACTCAATATATAAAATGAAAGGGAATTGAAACTTTTTTCGGACAGGTTGTTAGAAAAACCTTCTTATAATTAACAGCAAGTGCACTTCATTTTGAGCGTAATCACGCCATTATCATTTTTCCAACACAATTATGCTGAGAGAAGAGCGAGAAAGAGAAAGTTGTATTTTATATTATCCATGCGTATATACAGTGAACGTTTTCAGACCCCTTTCACTTTTTTTCAGTTTTGTTATGTTGCAGCCAAATGCCTAAATCGTTCAGACCCTGTTCTTATTTATTTATTTATTTATTTATTTATTTATTTATTGTGTAGCCTTCAACCAGATCCGTGCATTTCTTTGCCTTCATTTCTTGTTTCTTTTTTTTTTTTGCATTGTCATCTGTGGCGCCTTTAATATAGAGAGTTGTGTACCTTTCCAAATCATGTCCAATCAATAAACTATAAACTATAAATAAAGACTCCAGGCAACGTTTTGTGCAACTGAGCATTTTTTCCAGCGTTA
>JACRUU010000012.1:16774056-16786556 GCA_030449085.1 Kryptopterus vitreolus | reverse complement strand
ATTATTATTATTATTATTATTATGCATATCTATATATATATTATATTGTTTTTTTTTTTGTTTTTTTTTTTTTTTTTGTTTTTTTTGTTTTTTTTGTATTGTCAGGTATATGTGACCTGATTTAAATCAAATGATAGATTTTTGTGTTGTTTATTTATTTTTTTATTTTTATTGACAGAATGTCAGATTGTGTAATAATTATGTGTGATTATAATGGTAAGGTTACACATACTTCATTTGGCTTTAAGTGAAATGCATTGCCTAAAGCTGTTTGGATCAGGTGTCATGGTGGCTTTGTTGCTTCACATCTCAAATGCTCCCTGGTTCGGTCCTGGGCTCAGGTTACTTTGTGCGCCGCTACTGTCTGTACGTTTGACAGATGGTGCTATATTAACTCGAAATCAAAATCGACAGAAGCAGCCTTTTGTGATAGATTACTCTTGCTGGAATAAGACTTTATAAATGGTTATGAGTGCATACATATATGTCATGAGGTTTGATTATAAAATGCTGAAAAATATGGAGAAATGAGACTGGAGAGTACGATGAGGAGAAATAATAGCAAAGCTACGTCCAGATTACGGCTTGATTAAAAACAAAAAAGATCATTGATAAGAAGGATAAGAAGGTGGATCTTTTTGATCATTAGTCATGAAGGGCTTACTGAATATAAGGCTGCTATATTGCCATAAGCAATGGCATCATATTTTTTGGAGGGGGTGAATTGCATAGATAGGGGGGGGGGGTCTATAATAGTATTTATTGCTATTTCAAGAAACGTGTCCTTGCCCGTTCTAATCATCATCTATTGTACGTTCTCCATTGCAGTGTCTCTTGTTCATCAGAACCCAAGGCGCCGTTGAACTGAACTCCCCACACAAAAAGATCCACAATGCCTGAGCTTTCGGAGAGAACCGATATCGGAGGAACCCCAAAAAAAAAAACAAAAAAAAAAAAAAAAAACACCTGACCCAGAGAGACCACTGCTGGACAGTAAAGGATTAGCGAGGATGCTGCTTGCTCTCCCATCACCTGTTAAACAGGAAGTCCATCTTCATGCCAGGCGTCAGTCACTGTTTAAAACCTGTCCCTGATGAATGCCTTAAAGACACAACTCACTACATCTCTGCGCAGAGGGATACACAGTAGGAGTCTTCTCAAAAAACTTTTTTGATGTTTTTTTTTTTTACATTTTTTTTTTTGGTTTTCACTTGTGAACATGTGTCTTGTACAAAAACAGATGTGGATATTTTAATATAATAGAGAAATATTTGTTCGCTTGTTATGTGGACACTGGTTTCCATTAGGTGGGATTTGGTAATAGAATCACAAAGCAAAGCATATCAGGCTCTGCTCTTTGTCTTAAATGTGTAGTTTTTTTCAGCTTCTTCTGTTACAACCAAAACTGCACTCTGAAATGGCCTGGTGTTAGCTTGGAGTTTGTCCCAAGACCTTTCATTAGCCTTGTATTCATGCAAAAACAAAAAACAAAAAAAAAAAACACCACCACTCCCCTTGACATTGGATTCGGTAGTCATGCCACTGCAGGCAGCGCGAGAGCTAGCATCCCAACTACTATCAATTCTTAGCAGATGTGTATTTTGTTTTAAAACAAAGTGCTGTACGAGCCAATCACATGCAAGTGTTTAGAGTACATCTGTATGTATAAATACTTCTAGCGCACAATTAATGTAAAGTAAACAAACAAGCAAGGAGCTACAAGATCTCTTCAGAAACGAATGCAGTGTGTACGTACCGGTTACAACACGAAGGCTTTTACTGCCAGGTGTGATGTTTGGCTTCCTGTGTATGAGTTCATTCTTGGCGTTATGCCGAAACGCTCAGATGGCGGGCTCGGCCCGCTGGTAACTGCAGCGCCATATACGCGCATAAACAACAAACATTACTTTCGCTGTCACGAGGGAACGCTACAGAGTCCGAGGTTTAAACATTACAAATTATAGACGTTTTAAACGTGAAGCCTGACGGAAAAAAAAGTTCAATACGGGACGCACCGTACTGACACTTGGCCTCATTTATCAAGCTGGATGGGAATTAATTTAGTTGTAAATTATATGGAAACGAGTTAGGTAAACATTCAACTCCTATAAGAGCTGTGCGTCTGTAAACATGCCTATAAGGTATAAGGAGACTCAATAAGGTGAGACATGGATCTGCTTCAATAATTGGACTGCAACTGTATATATGGATTATACTCTCAAGGAAGTCTTATTAGACTTACAAATGAAATGAAAATTCATCCAATGTATTGCTTTGAACAACAAATACATATTATAATATCAAGTTGAAGACAACTGTGTTTGTCTGCTAGCCGGTATATTGCTACCACTCTGTAATACTAATGAGAATTCTGATGTGCTGAACAAGCTCGGTCAATTAGGAATGATTAGCATGGCCTACGCTTATAAAGAAGACTCCAATCTATAAAATAATTGAGAAACAATTCTGCTAGAAAAAAAAATAACAAAAAACTGATAAATGAGGTCCATTCTGTACATTCACCCGCGGGCCAATTTTATATTTTATTACGATGCATGACATTTGTTTATGTCCATTTAAGAGAATACTCCAGTGCTTTTTAGTACAATCTTATTAAACGATGACATCGGATTACTACAGACACCATTTAAGAACGAAAAATGTGTATAACAAAACACTTAATATTAATTAGATTATATAATATATATATAATATACTACAGACATACATAAGATTAATAGAACACTATATACTATATATGAGATATATATATACACACATACAGATATATATATATAGAATATAGAATATAACACACACACATACATATTATAACACTATATATATATATATATATATATATATATATATATATATATAGATATATATACTATATATATATATAATATATATATTATATATATATATATATATATATCACACCCACATACATATATATTATATATATATATATATATATATATATATATACATATATATATATATATATATATATATATATATATATATATATATATATATATACACACATAATGTTCCTTGAAAATAGTAAATATGTTTGCATAACATAATTCATTACCACAGATAATTCTTGTAATCACACAAATGCAGGAAATCACTGGAGTAATTTTCATTTAATTTAAATTTCCTTTAATTTAATATAATGTATAGTGCACTTGAATAACAAGAATCCAGTAAACCTGACATCTTGTCAAGGCCATAGATAAAGTATGTGCAAAATGAAAAGTACAAAATTTGAATCTGACAAATTCCTGCCTTGTGAAATGTAAAACGGCACAATCCAACATGGTTACATTCCTTGTCGTGGGGTTATTGTCTCGAAAACACTGAGCTGGAACGTTCGGATTTGCTCCGACAAACATTTAGGCACTGGTTTTAAACGTAGAGCTGTATTCTGTTAGCGTGATCGGATCAGCCATCAGCGTTGGTCCGTGCTTTGCACTGCCTCTCCTTTATTGTCGTTATCTACTGAGCCGTCCACCTCATTCGCTTAAAAGTACAGCGAGACGCGAGACGAGCGCACAAGGCCGAAGAAGAGAGCGCAAAACCCTTCCGAAGAGTTTAGCATCAATTTTAATCGTACAACCTTATACCCGAGCGTGTGCCCTCACGTAGACGCCTACGGATTACGGTACTGCGCGATGACAGCACAACAATATCGCCCCTCTCTCTCACAAACACACGCACACACACGCACACACAGGCTAGCAACGCAGTTTATCAAGGTGGAAGCAGTCAAGAGCTGTTTGCTAATATTTTCAAAGCCCACAGTTCTCTTGATCACTCCCTGTGTCTCCGTCGCCTTTTCTCTCCTCTGGCCTGTCTGACTCATTCAGCCATGCATGCAAACGTCAACTTATGGACACACACTCAAGTTTTCAATCCTCTCCTGATTTCAATCTAAATCCTCTCCAACACTTTGTTGTTGTTGTTGTTTTTCCCCCCTGACACTCTCTCCATTTCTCAGCTACAATTCTACCTGATGGATTCTGCCCAGAATATATAAAGCTGTGGTAGACATGTGAAGTGAAATATTTGAATTTATAGATATATCCAAAAGGATGAAACAGCTGCTTTGTTGTAAAAAAAAAAACAAAACAAAAAACAACAAACAAACAAAAACAAAAAAACGCATTCAATTCATCTGTATGCAAAGCACTTACGGAGGTGTATTATCTATTTTTTTAAACTCTAGCCTTGCCTCTTATATAACCAAAGTCGAATTCAGATCAGTTTGGGATTCTCTTTTGTTTTATTGTCGTTGTTGTTGTCGTTGTTATTTTCGAGATACAGATACCGTACGGATAGATAGATAGATAGTGAACACAGAAAATTTACATAAGCAGATGTCTATTTTAAGAAGTCGTGTCTACTTTTTTGACTGTTAGGCACCTCCAGCCCTAAGAAGCCCTATTTTCTTGTGATCCTCGAAGCCTCTAGTCAGATGAATGCTACTTCTCTCATCCTACAAGACCTGCCTATCTCTGTCTTTCCCTCTGTGTTTTTCTTTCTTTTGTGTTTGTCTCTTTTTGATAGCGGACCGGGCTCTTCGCCAAGTTGTCCACCAGAACTTTCCATCCACCTGATCCAAACGAAAAGCGCGAGCGGATCAGCGCTGGAGAGCTAACCGCAGGGTTTTCCGCGTCACGTCACAACGTTCGTAGAACGCGCACGTGACCTAAGCGTGTAAATACGTTTCCTCAGGAGTGGAGTGAATGGGAGCATCAGGACAGGAGTGTCGCAAGCATTGAAAGGTTTATACTGCCAGGTGCGACGGAGATCTTGTTGAGGCTGGAGAGCCAATCACAGGGCTACGTGTTGCGTCACATGTAGACCTGCATGTGACCTAACCTTGTACATACGCGCTAGCAAGATAAATGATGTCATCACGGCAGGTCGCTCCAGGGTGCGGGTGGGGGTGGGGTGGGGGCTCCCTGCTGTGGCGATGGCGACAAGCTCCTTACAAACCCACGATGCAATGCACACGACTCTCATTGTACATTCAGTCGACAGCCAAGAATTACTAGCGAACCATGAAGGATCTGCGCGACCGCGAACGCTCGGACATCGCAGATTCGGGTTTCTAAAGTGACTAGAAGAACGACGAGAATTTTCTTGTGAAAAATGAATGACGCAGATCAGTTTGATTTGATGTGCACATATAGCTTTAAATGATGTATGAATCTGTTGCTTCTGCAAAATTATATTCTGTCTAATAAAAGCCCAGAAATCTTCACCCAGAAATCTCTTGACAGAACTTGGAGCTCCTTCGGATTATATTTGTGATATTCTGCATAGATCCTTAATAGCATGTCCCAAAAAGGTCCAAGCCAAAGAAATCAAATGTAAGACGTTTATCCATTTCACTCCGGTAAAGCAACGAAAACTAGGCTAATACATAGCAACAATGTTTTCTTTAGCAAAATTCTTTGCAGCATATTTCTAATACATTTCTAATGCCATTTACTATACCATAACATCTATAGTGTGGTCCAAAAATCTAATTCTTAAAAAAAAAATTTTTAAATAAGCCAAATATCCACTAACTAAATTAAAGAAAAATGTTCTACTGCTTGCAAAAAAAACTCCCAAAATCCAATTTACATTATAATGAATGTAGTAATGAAATATCGAAATATGCAAATGTGTCCGGTTTTAATATTAAGCAAAAATTTCGATCTTTTAATCTCGTATAAAAAATAAGATACAGTTATCCATGAAATACGGTCAAAATACCTTGAAGCTTGTGTGTGTATATATATATATATATATATATATATATATATATATATATATATACTATACATTTTTTTTTTATTAATCGGTAATATGAATATTCTATTTTCACATTTAGAGTAATTATTTGAGATGTTAAATACAATACTATAGCTTTACAAGATTTTATTGACATGAAAAAGACATTTATATCATTATAAAGCAGACAAGGAATTTTATTGGACAGAACAATGTCTTTGGTGTAACCAATGCGATTTCAGATTCCAAACGTCTCTCTTATATTATATGCAAAACGCAGTGTTAATTATCGCGCTGGTTTAGTGGTTTAATTATTAGGAATAGTTTGATTGTATTAACGAAGCAAAAGCAAAGTGTTTTTTCTTAGCAGACATAGATGTTTGGACCACACTGTGCACAGAGGCAGCGAGGCATTTTTCCACCAGTCATTCCAAAGGGACAGAATAATTCACAAAGGACGCTATTGCCTGAGCGCTCCCCGCTTCACTCTCCATGGTAACAAGCCAGACCAAACGCCGCATGCTGGAAAGATCTCTTTCAATCAGCTGATCGTTTTACGCACTCTATCATATCATATGCCTCAAAGCCCCTCTGTCATCACACCTCCACAGGCCCAAGCGCGATTCAGCTCGGAAATTCTCTTCGTGAGCGTAGCGAGACGGTTGCACCAGAAACAGCCGGCTGCAAATTGGCTTCGCTTGTTGATACCCACATGGACCTTTTCGTCGACGTCCTGCGCACAGCGCTGTGGGCTGACGTTTCCGTGTGTTGTGTCATCTTTCGGGCTTCGTCACAAACAGCGAGTCTGAATGCTGAGATGCACCTCGTGTACCAAGCAGGAAGTGTATAATATCATAATCCAGAAATATCCACATGTTCTTTTTGGTTCATGTGGGTTTTATGCATGATGCTTTGTTTTTTTTTTGGTTTTGTTTTTTTTGTGGAAAAAAGAAAGAAAAAAAAAACCTGCATCCCAAATAATATGCTTTAAAAAAAAAAGAATAAAAAAAGACCTACATGTTTGTGTTACCCTTCTTTAGGTGCTGCTTTGGTTAAAAATAAATAAATTAATAAATACATAAATAAATACATAAAAATTCGGGACCCTTGAAATTTCCACCGTCCAACCATCAGTCGTCCTTCTGGGTTTTTCTACATTCTTATCATTTTTGTAGGCAGCAATATCAGATGTGATGGAAATGGAATTACGTGCAATGTTTAAATAAAAAAATAAATATATTTAAAAAAATGAAAAAAATGGGCATTTATTGTCTCTCTTATGTAACTGGTGTTTATTTAAGGAAAATGACAAACTGAAAGAAAGAAAATAAAATCGTCACTTCTGTTCTCTAAACTAAATCTTTATATTTCCTTATTTAGTCATTTGCTTTATCCTGGTCAACATAGTGGAGGATCTGGAACCTGTGAGATGCCACACCGAGCTCAAGAACCAAATCAGGAACCCTGGGTGCTGTGAGGCAGTGAAGCGACAGTGCCAACAATGAATCATCTGATTTGAACAATAATTAACAACATCAGGTGATTATTTGGGGTCCAGTGGTGCGTTTTATAAGTGTGTGTGTGTGTTGGTGTTGTTTCGATTTGGGCCTCAGAATAGATGTAGATAACCTATAAGGGGCATGGTGGCTTTAGTGGTTAGCACATTCGCATCACACCGCCACGGTCCGGGTTCGATTCCCATCTCGGCCGTGTGTGTGTGGAGTTTGCATATTCTCCCTTGGTCCACAAACATGCATTTCAAGATTGGCACCATGGAAATTTGTCCCTAGTGTATGAATGTGTGTGTGAGTGTGTATGTGTGTGTGTGTGTGTGCCCTGCGATGGGTTGGCATTCCATCCAGGGTGTATCCTGCCTTAATGCCCATAGACACCTGAGATAGGCACAGACTCCCCGTGACCTGACGGAAGATCGTATAAAGCGGTAGAAGATGAATGAATGAATGAATGAAATAAGACAAACAAATCAACCCCAAAATACATTAGCGAGTTCCAAAGCGGAAATCCAAAAAAAAAAAAAAAAAAGAAAAGAAAATGCTTGCTTATATAATAGCCTATGCAAGCAGGTTTTATCCCTGTCCATGTGTGGTAGCACATTGCTGTGTTCTAATCATGAGGACGAAGGGCACCTCAACGATGGGACATTTTCTCCAGCAGGGGCTAACAGTTGACACCTGATCCCACTCACAACATGGAGTTTAAATATTTCAGATGGAAGCTGCATGCAACAATTACTGGCTGCGCTCCAAATGCAGTGGCCAAACTCTCAGCAGTGTACCTGCTCACTCGTTTCCTGCAGACTTTTTGAGGACATCAATAAACAATATGTAAACAGACGCGTCTCCACACCGAAATAATGAAACGTTAATCATCTGCCCGCTTCCCGAGACCCGTCCCAAATCTACCTACCACCAGTGGCTAAAGAACGGGGACGCAACAGGTCATGACCCGCAGCTGACCGTTCGCTTTTAATTCTAGCTCTCCCTCGTCCCTCTAGACGTCTGAATTTGCCGTAAACTGCTGAAGCTGGCATGAAAAGATACAGATACGTCTCTGTGTTTGCCTTCCACCTTGAAGGTCAGTGCTTGTGGATGCTGGGATAAGTCTGCAGGGTGTAAATCAGCGTCAGGTACTCCTATTTATACACCAGCGCCCATCAGAGCTGTCGGGGAAAATGCGGGTGAACTTGCCGAAGGACCCAATACCATTCGGCAGGGGTTTCCGTGCGGCGTCAAGTCAGGATATGAGCGGCGCAAGTCGCTGAAAAGTGAACGTAGACATTTGGGCCAATCTGGGTTGAAGTACTATTCACAAATTCCGGCTGTTCAACATGAGTAGAATAAAAGTGGGTACAAAACGTACCCAGTGTTAATGTAAAGCAGGGTACTGCATGTGTGTGACGATTAGAAGGTCTTTATATTTCGGGTCATAACGCATTCACGATGACTACCTGGTTTATTTCTAGTATAAGGTTACGCATGATACGGAAAGTTTCATCTAGTACAAGGCAAGGGGAATACATCCCATCATCCGAAATGGTCCCAGAGGATGCGAATGTACCCTAAATTACAAAGTGTGCAATAATGATCCCATTTACAAACCAATAGAGATGTATGTAAGTATATGTATGTATATGTAAAGATGTTTACATATGAATAATACTGCTCTATTCTTAATAAAAAGATATGTCCTTTACATTTATATGAACACAGATTCAAACAGGAGGCTTTTTCTTTCGGAAAACTTTACAAGCCGTCTGATAGAGACTATGAGAATAAGATTCTGCCTACCAAACAAGCAGAAATGAAAGCGGGAGGGTTTTTTCTTCAATGGAGGCGCAAGCGGGCGGTCATATAAAAGGCTTCCCGAGACAAAGGAAGGGCAATGTCAATGAATATGAATGGGAGAGAGAACGGTATGTACCCTGTCCTTAGTAGCTAAGGTTTAAAATTAGGCAATTTATTTGGTTCCACTTTGGAAAATAGAGCATATTCCATTTAGTATGGATGGATATACAACAAAAAGTATCTGCATCACCCCCAGACCAATTGTATACTAGAGTAACGAAACTGATGTCATAGAGCATTCCGAACCCTTTCTTCATATCCTCCTGGTCTAGATTACGCAGCATCTAGAAGCAGTGCTTCTGTGGAGATTAGGTTCCTGTGTTGAATTCTGGAAAACAGTCAATAAACGCCGATTACACAGATAGTGTAGCCCATATTAAAGTAATATTCCCACTTCATTCATAATAGTCAAGGGGAAGCATGTTCTATAGCATAAAGCTAGGCAGTCAATCAACTCTTTTCCAGAAATAGGCCTCCTCACACAGAAGTGTAACATTAGAGCCCCGAACAATAGCCAAACACATGGTGGGCATTCTGTAGCCTTCACACTGCCAGGAAACACGTGCCTGGGCAGTTCGCCTCATCCGCCGATCTAGTATTGGAAACATAACACGCTGTGCGCTAACGTCCTCCGAAACTTAACACCGTCCACAACGCGCACATACGCAAACGCTAACATCCGCCCGGCTCCACCGCCAATTAACAACTTCACTTTGTGTTCTACTCGCTACTCAGCCAGAATCTCTGCGGAAACCAGAGTCCTAGATTCATTTATAGCGATTCGGTTCCGAGAACGTAAACATACGGTATATTTACTGGTCAGAAAAACAAACCTAAAAAAAAATAAATGCTATTTTGTTCCACCGCGCCAAAGGAGGCCCTTTCGCACCGTTTGCTATTCTGTCCGGTGTCCTTGATTGGCTTCAGATAGCAATTCCCTGCTCCACTGAAATGAAGCCTCTGCAGCCAATTTGATGTGGATAAGCACTAAGACATCCAATTAAAATGATCAGCTATTCATCAAGCCTTTTGATGATGAGGCGAGACAGGGACGGGGCTGTGTTGGGACGAGGGCGAGATCTACAGTACGTGTCTGAGAGCAAGGGCGGTATAAACAGTGGTTCGGTGTACATTTTAAATCAGCATCGTAAAACTGTGTTTATGCTTGCCGTCAATAACTCATTTATAGGTTGGACTATGGTAGCACGTCAGTATAAGGGGTCACATTCTAGGCGTTAAGTCACGCCTAATACAATGCGTGAGAATATAAATTGTAAATACAGGCATTTGCCAATATTCGCAGCCTGTTAGTGTTTTCTTATACGTTACATTTTTTCCTCTTGTGCTTTTCATTACTAACTCTTTTTTGATTTCTTCCCATGATCTTTAAATGGATTTTATTTGTTTTTAAGACGCACATTCCCAGAAGGTTCAATAGACGTGTCATACTTTGCAACCCATGTATTCGTTTTATTGGAGTTTCAGATGAGTACTTTATCCTCCAATTTGGAAACTAAACACGCAAGCACTCAAGGTTGACCGGATATTGTTTAGCAATCAGAACTACCTCAATAAAAAAAAAATTAAAGAAAATAAAGAACACACTACATATACAGTAATGGACATTCTGCTGAAATATATGAATATAACTATGTATGTACAGTGGGACATGGCGGCTTAGTGGTTAGCACGTTCGCCTCACATCGCCAAGGTCCGGGTTCGATTCCTGTCTTGGCCATGTGTGTGTGGAGTTTGCATGTTCTCCCCGTGTATCAGGGGTTTTTTCTCTGGGTTCTCCGGTTTCCTCCCGGTCCAAAAACATGCACGGTAGGTTGATTGGCACCTTGGAAAATTGTCCCTAGTGTATGAATGTGTGAGTATGTGTGCCCTGCGATGGGTTGGCATTCCATCCAGGGTGTATCCTGCCTTAATGCCCACAGACGTCTGAGATACACAGACTCACCGTGACTTGATGAGATATAGTGGTAGAAGATGAATGAAGGAATGAACGTATGAACACTGTGACACTCTACTGTGATCTGAAAGTCTTTTCTGAGTTAAAGCCTAAAACCTGCAAATGGAAATGGATGAGTTTTATTCCTTTATGTTGTTTATTGCACACTATCATTATTCGCATATACTTCTAGTCAGATATGTTGTTGCAGATACGTTGTATTTTTCTTCCCCAAAACTTTTACGAGAAAGTTAAACTAAGAGACTCAATCATGTTCCAGTACGACTATTCTCCTTTGCACAAAGCCAGTAACATGAACATATGGTTTACATTTGTCTGCAAGTGTGGTTATAGATTATTCACCATTGGAAATACATGCAATAACTGTTGCTGAAACATTCATTTTATTTTTTATTTTTTTCCTCTCTGTTCTCAGAACTCTTCTTAGGAACACATAAATAAAACCCTGTTCCGGTTTATGGTTATTAATTGAAACCTCAATGTGATTAAAGACGCGATTAATTGTGGGATTATTCCCAGAAAGTGCGCCGATCAATTAACAGGATCTAATTAGCACACAGCCTTACACATTTTTAAAACCACGCACATAATGAATATTTCAATGATTACGGATATTTTCCACTCTGCCCGGTTACTGATCCTCAAGCGGGTAATGTGCAACGAAATGGCAAAGAAAAATGTCAAACCCGTGTTAACATCAAAGATATTTAACATGTTCTCATCAATGTAGGTCACGCATTAATCAGTAGCACATCTGCTATATAGTACTGCATATAGTGTGAATTACTATAGCAGCTTATTTCAATTCAGGTGGTAATGGTCATAAAGGCAGAACAGCACACATAGTTGCTTTCACTTAGTAGTGTATAGTTTATCATAGAAGATTATTTTGTATTAATGTACCTTTACATTTTTTCACATGCTTTTGGGATTTTATTTTACACACACACACACACACACACACACACACACACACACACACACACACACACACACATAGACACGATAGATAGATAGACAGATGACGGACGGACGGACGGATGGACGGACGGGACGGATGACGGATACGGATAGATAGATAGACAGATAGATAGATAGATAGATAGATAGATAGATAGATAGATAGATAGATAGATAGATAGATAGATAGATAGATAGATAGATAGATAAAGTCTACTTTACATTGGAGCATTTCAGTAGAAGTGAAATATTGTATAAGATGAGGAAGAGATCTGAGACTCGAATGAGGGGATGAACATGACATTATAGGCCGCCTGCATATGAAGTGCCAACTGCTATTAAGCCTCACAGTATGTTACACATATCTAGCAGGAAGAGGATATAAAAAAAGAGGCAAAGAAATA
>JACRUU010000012.1:16739056-16769056 GCA_030449085.1 Kryptopterus vitreolus | reverse complement strand
TGGGTTTGGCTAAGCCTAGCTCCTCACGCTGCCTTTCTAATGAACAGGAATGCCTGCTGAGGCGATGCTTGGCTACAGAAGACTTTTTTGGATAATAATAAACACACACAAACACACACACACACACACACACACACACACACACACACATACGAGTAACACAATGCTCTTTTGTGCTGCAGTCTTCGTTCGGTAGCACATTAGTTTTTATACCTCAGTGATTTGCCGAGTGTTTATTTCCACCAGGAGAAACGCAGTGAGAGCGTGAGTCTGTTTGTGTCACGAGACATGCAAATAGCACAATTCTCTTCTCGCTACAAATACAACCGCAGCCAAACATTTCACCAGCATTCCTTCCAAAAGTTGTGCTGAACAGAGAGCAATTGGTTAGGGTCACTTCGCAGGTTGAACTTTGTGTAAAGCTCTTGCAGCCGAATGTTGTTGTTGTTGTTGTTGTTTAACAGTGCGTGCCGAGGACGGTGAGCTTTTATCTCGTGGTAAAATAAAAATTTGCCCCATGCCTTTTTGCCTCTGAGCACGCAAATATATCTGCTGTTTACAACAGGTGAACTTCCAACCCTCCGTGTAATCCACATTCATGAGGCAGTCAGGGAAAGCCTGTAAGGTGTCACATGGATTGTACCAGGCATTCGTTTTTTTTCCTGCGTTGTATATTTTGAGCGGATTCTGACGTGGGAATGGTTTTGGGATTCGGGTTACTTTGCAGCCTGGGATTAGATTTCAAACCAGAGCTGACTGTTACTTCAGAGCAACCATTAAGATGGCTTTGGATTGAATATGAACAGTTTTGCCTCGTATCTCAACTAAACACACTGTGTGGTAACACAATTTCTTCCATATAATGTCTCGCGCCCCCTTTTTTTTTTTTTTTTTTAACACTGTCTTCCTGCAAACACCAACATGGCTAAAGAATAAATAGAGAGCTATATAGTCTGCCTAATGACGTGTGAGATTTGATTTTCTCACAATTAAGTGTTATCTTCTGTGTTATAACGAAATGCATACATCAAATAATCTTTTTCCTTTTGTCATGCTGACTTCGAATGTGATGCAAAAATAGAAAAATGCTTGAATTTAATATCAAATGGTCCTGGTGCTTACTGTTATATGGTTAGAATAAACCAAATATATCATTCCATTCAATTAAAATGTATTTGTAGGTATTCACTGGACAGTGTATTAAAGCAGCTTTACACAGATTGGATAAGCAACAACAAGGTTGTATAAAGAAATGTACAAATATTATTGTCTATAGGTTTGCTCCTTATAATCTCTAATGAGAAAACCAGCGGTGACTGTGGCAAATAAAAACTCCCAGAGACGGCATAATGGAGAAACCATGAAAGGAACCGGATTCAAAAAGGAAATACGTCCTCAATCAAATGTCCATTCATTACAGTTCTGTTGTTCTGTTGGTTCAGCTATTGTGTTCTTGATTCCATATCACTATTGTAGACCAGTTCAGAGAATTTTTTTGAGACATTTTTGTTTAATTTATTTAGATATTTAAGTTAAGCATAAACATTTTCAATGTTTAGAAATGGCTAAAATATATGTATATTTTTTTCATGATACTAACTGTGCTTGTTTATATTCAAGGCCTTGCCATTTTCTGCAGCGTAATTGTATTTCATAATCTTGCAAATATATAGTTCATGTCAATCTTACACAGTGAAGAGCATTTACACACTGTGTACTGATGACAATTTGCATTTGTGTTAAACGACCAACAGGATTAGAAATGCAATGGATACAAGGCGAGTTGACTTTCACTGATAATTTTCAATGGATGTTAGTGTTAACACAGATTATTTGAAGGAAGATACAACGACAGAATTGTATTTAAATGTTTCGACTGACTTTCATCCGGGAAGACTGATGTGCATGATGTCAGCATTCAGAGTGAATTCATTTGCCATTTTATATACATATACGCACACACACACACACAGAGATATATATACACGTATAATATTTTACAATGTGCCGGTAAGGGTGCAAAATCGCAGGCTGTCATTCATTAGAATTGGTTATGAAATTTTTAAATATAATTTTCTGCCTGTCGGGGGACTTTTTGCGTGAGGAACATGCAAAAGAGCATCTAATTTCAGTCTTACTGCATTTTATATATATATATATATATATATATATATATATATATATATATATATATATATATCTTAGTATATATATATATATATATACATACACACACACTTACATACACACCTTTTTATTTATCCAATAAAATATCAGCCTTTTCTTAGCAAAATTGTGTATATTTTTGGTCAATGAGTTCATTGTACAGAAATGTGCTTTGTTTCTTCCATTTTTTCCCCCTCACTTGAACTGACTATCACCTCTCATGTATAATATTCATGAATCCAAAAGCAATTGATTTGTGATTAGAAAGTGGGTTTTCTGCAATTTAAGTAAGCAGACTCAGAGAAAAAAAGGAGGAAGAGAGTCAATAAGGTCTAACAGGCCAATGCAATTGAATGAATCTGTCTAGCAGACAGAAAAATACATTATCCAGCTCTAAAGTTTCTCAAGATTTGCTCACTGCACTTTGGAAACTTCTCTGGTATTATTGGCCCAGGAGGACAATGCAGTTTTCCTGCACTGGCAAATAATATCACAGAGAAATTCATTTACAATCACCTCATTTGATTAAAACAGGAAAAGGTAAAATACGGAAATATACAATAAAGGCCAAAAATAGATCGTGATCAGATCTTATGTTGTTTTGATATATAATATATATATATATATATATATATATATATATATATATATATATATATATATATATATATATATATATATATATATATATATAAAATGAGATTTATGGAGGCTGGTGCGACAGTAGTAAAGTTACACGCATCATGTTACCATCCCAAAGTTTCATAATTTTTTTTAGAAATGCAGGTCATGAGGTGTCATACAGCAGTTTGTCTTATTTATTGATGATTATTTGATTTAATTTATTAACAAAGATTTGTATTTTTTCTCTTTTTTTCTCTCTCATGAATTTAGGGGGAAAATCCCCATAATGTACATGTTTGAGAGAGAAATTATTTGTTTATTTGTATTAAATTATTTGTCATATTTATGACCAATCAAACTGAGAATAAAACCACTCTGTACTGTCATTATAACATTGTACATTTCATACTATAAATTACAATTCGTCACACGCTGTAAACTTATTCATGTTAGAGAGGGCCTTCGTGAAAAGCATTGCTGTCGTTTTCTTTTCCTCAGCATAAAAAGTGCACGATGCTAATAAATAGCACTCAGTAAATTATTCGCTTTACAATCCCAAAAAAAGTCAGTTTATTTCTTGTTTTATTATTTCGCGCTTGTTTATGTGCAGATGATGGATGGTCACTTGGCTTGAAAAAGTCTCTGATGCAATTTGCCTTTATATTATTTCTTTCTTTTCTTTTTTTAATAGTGGCATTGTGATGAATGGCTGCACTTCCATTTATTAGTCATCAATCAGCATTAGACAACCGTTTATAGACAATCAACATCTGCTTACATTGTGACTGATCGTTATTACTTCAGCCAACAACCAACGCTGTGTGCGGATTTAAATCTTATTCTATGGTCAACTTAATTTATAGCATTATGAACACAAATTCAATAGGAAGTAAAAGAAAAACCACACAGGAAAAAAAAAACAATGCTGGAGTGAGTAGGCAGAAGGTTTGGAATCTCGGTCAGAGAGCTGACAGGGAAAAAAATAAAAAAGGCAGTTTTGTACTTTTACACCTTCAGATTGCTGTAGAGAGGTGAGAAGCATCAGGAACAGCTGAGCCAGCTGAAATGACATCAGCTTTGCAAGTGGCAGAGTTAACACCTAAACACAGCTCCTTGCCTACAGGAGGGAAAAAAGGACAAACTCTTGTGCATCAAAGGCCTGTCCATATCAATCAGCGTGTCCTCTAATACAGGAGGGGGAAAAAGTTGAGTAATTGTATTTCAGATGTCTGTGCTTAAGTTGTTGATATAATGAAATCTGACGTTTTGTACTAAAAGTGCATTTTTAAGAGGAATACGTACATTTTACTCTGTTCTTTTTGATCATCAGAATACGATCTATATAGCAGTCTCTTCTATATATACGTTCTATATTACTATATATTGCAAATGCTTTACGGTTACTATGGGTATATATATATATATATATATATATATATATATATATATATATATATATATATATATATATATATATATATATATATATATATATATATATATATATATATATATATATATGGGTGTAGCTCAGTGGTCTAAGGCGCTGGGCTGCTGATCTGAAGATAGTGGTTCGAGCCCAGGTATCAGCCCTTGGGTCCTTGAGCAAGACCCTTAACCCTCTGTGCTCCAGGGGCGCCGTATCATGGTCTGACCCTGCGCTCTGACCCCAGCTACCAACAACAAGCTGGGATATGTGAAGAAAGAATTTCACTGTGCTGTAATGAATATGTGACAAATAAAGGCTATCGATCTATATATTTATATATATATATATATATATATATATATATATATATATATATATATATATATATATATATATATATATATATATATATATATATATATATATATATATAGATATATATATATATATATATTATATATATATATATATATTATATATATATATATATATATATATATATATATACTATATATATATATATATATATATATAAATATATAAACTTCCCTGAAATATCATTATACATGATGCGTTCTAACCAAACTCCAAATTCTCGCTGTATGTTGGTTGCTAATTTCTTATAACCTCTGATGTCATTTTATATTAACTTTAAGGTTAGTAAATTAGTTATTTTTCTATTTTTATTAAATGTATTATAATTATTATTTTAGATATTGATATCTATCTATCTAACTATCTAGCTATCATTTTAAGAACTACACTACAGATCTACTTAGATAGTTACATTTTAAAAATTTTGATTGCTAAATTAATCTGCTTTCGTTACAAATGTGCCTTGAAATATGAATTCTCGCTGTATGTAGTTAGATAGCTAGTCGTGAAAGGTCAGGCATAACATAATAAAAATACATTTTTATTAGAATATTTAATTATTAGACAGGTTTTTGCCTCCATTTACACTTTTATTACTATTAAGTTTTAGATGTAGCAACCACAATTACACATTTTCTCAGTTTTTTTCCTATTATATAATTGTAAAGGTTCAGTATAGTATAGTCTATAATGTTCATTAGCGTGAATGGTAGTGTTGGTAGTGTTGATGCAAAGTAAAAAATAAAATATATGGAGTTTGTTAAGTCCAATTTTTTTTTGTACTGCCTTCCAAAAATTTCAAACATTCTATTAGGAAAAAAAGAAAACAGAATTTAACCACAAAAACTCCAGAGAATGTCGGTGAGACGGCGTTTATGTTTTGCAGATGTGCACCAAAGAACAATAAGACACTTGTACTTTCATAAAAACATTTTTTCAGCTAAAAAAATACTTTAGTCATTCCTTCTTATTTTTTATCGATGCATAAGAATGAAGATTTGCTGATTCAAAAGGTCAAAGCTCATCATGATAGAGTAGGTGTGAAGCAAAAATATTGCCCTTTCGAACTTATTCAGTCTCTTACAAAAAATAAATAAATATATATATAAATATAAAATCAGCAGCCATCATGACCTTAAGCAAGAAATGAAAAGTGACAGGCCTGAATGACAGTGCAATGACACTCCTCTAATCTCGTGTAAGTGGGCATGACATGCCTGGGAAGAAAAAAAATAATAAAAAGTCATGTTATAAATAAACATTACATAATCACCAAACCTTATGTAGTTGGTTTAGCTCTGCTGAGTTACATTTTTTTTATATCTAATATGTGTGTGACATTCCCACAGTTCACTTTGCACATGCATTCAACTGATTTACATTTAAGGCATTTGGCAGAGGCCCTTATCCAGAGTGCCTTACAACTGAGCAGTCGAGGGTGAAGGGCCGTGCTCAAGGGCCCATTAGTGGCAGTTTGGTGGTGGTGGGGTGCAATCTTCAAATCCAGTGGCTAATGCCTTAATCACCGAGTTACCACCTACATCACTACATCTTCCATCCTAATTCCGTGACACAGTCGCAATCATCAATCTATTGATTTGTGCTCATGCCAAACACAATCTGAGAATAAGGCAGAAATACTATAGGGTTATACTGTAATAACTGTCTGTCCCTAATTAACACAGTCTCCTTTATTAACTGGGAGAATATATTTATTGTATTCGGACTGGAATTGACTACTGATGATGGTTTATACTATACAGAATATAAAGCAATAAAAACAAGGATTAAATCTTCTGCTTAAATGTTGATTAATAGTGCTTGAAGATTAAAAATCAATAACAAATGAGGGGAAAAAAAACAATACAGCATGTGTGGTACCAAGTGGCAGCCAGAAAAAAAAATTAATCAATTACATAGTAATATATTATATTTATCACACATATCTCTCTCTATATCTCTATCAATATCTATATCTATATCTAGCATTATACAAAAATAAGCAAAATATTAACAATTATATAACAATATAACATCTTATCACATCTCTATACTATACTCAATAAATCTTCTGTCAGATATGCAATACTATACTACACTCACTATATCCTTTTTTATATCTAGTATACTGTCTATTTACAAGATCTATTTATTGTATTTGATTTACAATTCTCTATTAACTATACTATCCATCACATCTGCTATATCGTATTACACTCAACACATTCTGTCAGATGTACTATATTATCCTCAATATATCCTTTATCAGATCTGCTATACTATACAATCAATATCAATCAAAATGACTATATTATACTCAATATATCGATCATTCATTCATTCATCTTCTACCGCTATATCCGATCTTATCGGGTCACGGGGGGTTTGTTCCTATCTGAGGCGTCTATGGGCATTAAGACAGGATACATTAAGGATGGAATGCCAACCCATCGCATGGCACACACACTCACAATCTCTCTCTCACACACACACACACACACACACAGACACACACACACACACACACACACACACTAGGGACAATTTTCCAATGTGCCAATCAATCTACCGTGCATGTTTCTGGACCGGGGGGAAACCGGCACGGGGAGAACATGCAAACACCACACACACACATGGCCGAGATGGGTATCGAACCTGGAGATGCGAGGCGAACGTGCTAACCACTAAACCACCGTGCCCCCTTATATCGATCATATATACTGAATAAATCGATCACTATATTGATCAATATTGCTCAATATATTGACTCAATAATATGCTATACTATATATACTCTATAAGATTTGCTTTACTATATTAACAATGTTAAATAGTAAAATCTTTGATCACATCTGCAATACTCCAACATCCTTCATCAGCTCTAAGAGACAATGCCTAATAATATCTTTTGTCAAACATGCTATGCTATACTTTATATTCTATATCTGACTTCAACCTCACTGAGCACCTTTGGGACGGTATGGAATGGTCCAGGCCTCCTCAGCCGACATTGTAGTCCAGCTTAACTAATGCTCTTGTAGCAGAATGTCACAGCCACAATAAAAAAACTAATGGAAAGTTTTTCCCAGAAGAGAGACGATTATAAAAACAAAGAGGGACTAACTGCGGAATGGAATTCTGATGATTATAGGGATTGGGAAAGATGAATCATGTGTCCACATACCATTGTCCATATATAGCATTTAGGGATTCCTGAAATGTTACAGGTAAAGAGTATATTGATTATTTGGTACTATTTCAAATATGAACCAAGTTAAATGTAGAGTTAACTAGTTATTAGACTTCATAATTAGTGCATTTTGGTTGCGGGATCTCTGTATGAGTCCGTACTGAGACTTGCCCTAAGCTCTTGGAACACTAGTCAGATGGAGAGCCGTTTGATACTCCGTGGCTTTCCCTCTACGTACGTCTCTCTCTTCCACTGTCTCTCTCTCCCCCGCACCACACACAGGAAATCATGAAAGCTGTGAAACTCATTCTATTTGTGTGCTTTGGGTTCAACGCCGTGCTATTTATTGCGAGAACTATCTTTAGGCTCATGGCAATATGGAGTGACCAAAAAGAGCTACAGATGAAATGTTTCAGAATAGCAGGACAGGATTAGGCACAATACAGACACACGGGAGGACGCGTGGATGATGTAACTCGCCTTCCTATCACAACAATAGGTACTGTAATGCTCTGTGTGTCTGCCACATGCGTTTCTTTTCTACCCAATGTCTCATCACGTCAGGAGCGAAAAAAGGATTGGGATTTTTGCCTAAGACTGCAGTGTTTAATCAGATGGGATATATACATGCCATGCATAAATTACCGATCCTACGGATGGCATGGCAGTGTTTATTACCATGACGACTGCTTTAAGACTGATGCTTTTATTTGATTGATCCATTCCCTAGAGATGATGCAAGATAGCCCTCGAAACAGTTTTTCTTAAGGTCTTAATGAGATAACATTCCAACTTTTACCTCTGCCTTCGCCACAACAAATACATTATATTATCACATGAAATGAAAAAGAAACTCTTTGTAGTGGATCTAATGGGTGTTAATATGTTTTAGGTGGTGGGTTAACAGGATTTCTTCATTTGTACCATCGTATCAAATATGCTAACTATAGGAAATGGAGAAAGCTAGTGTAATATCCAAGATTATGACAGCAATCTGCTGCTTCTATCAGTGTTATGATTATTTTCCTAATGTCTATATAAGACGTCTACAAAGTGCATTGGCTTAGAATTGAATTTGTTGGGGGACAGTGTCGCACATGGTGCTAACAGATGGCACGTTTGTCTCCAAAGACACCTCCTTCTCCTTTATCGTTAACCTGAATTAACAATATCTGGCCCAACCTACACCTCATTAGTGATTCAGCCCTGCTCTCTCTCTCTCTCTCACTCTCACTACGAGGTCTCTCTGGTCCAAACAGATGTTTATTTTAAATGAGTATGCAAAGTCATTGACTGACATCTGGGCCAAACTGTCTGCTCTGTCCATATTGGTTTATGGTTGAGTTGAGGGTGAAGGTGAGAGTAAATATAAAATTTACCCGAGACTGATGCACAGAATCTGAAAGAAAGGAAAAAAAATTCTCTCTCATTATGATCAGTTCTAAGAAAACGCACTATGCGATGAAATAGCGATGTAATATATTTCGACAAGCGTCATGAACACTAACATATAACTTTACATAGGAGGAGCCGTGCCAGGGGCAGCTTGGGAATTGGAATTTCGAGGCAATCCACTTCGAATCTAACACTACATCATCACACCTTCTTGATTTTTATCACCCAAATGCACAACGTCAATAAAATGTGAGGGATGGGAACGGATTATTTATAGGTCGATAAAAACAGTGGAATGGTAAATAAACAGCCTATTAATAAACAGACAACAAGCAGTTTTATGTAAATACAAGTCGCCTGGTCATAACCGTAGTGTAAAATATAGTGTATATAAATTTCCATCGTTTGATTTAAGGATGTTTAAACTTTGGGTCTGTTATAGATGAAGATGGGTAAAATAAACGCACTGCAACATGAAACTTTATGGACCATTATAATGTTGATGCTCAGTGAAATCCCTGCTACATGTAACACACAGAAAAGACACAGGTGGTGTGAATTGGCCTTTGCACCAATGTTATTGCTTTATTGATGTATTTACTATTATGTAATTATGTATTGCTGTTACTGTAATATATAGAGCGGTTAGAAAGATAGTGTTAGCAAATTTGTTCGCTAAATTTGTCTTTTGTTCATAACATTTCAAAGTCAGTTGGCAAAACCGATTTATAAATATGACAAAAATATATATAGCTCTCAGAAACGGGACTTCCTAAGTAACCCGGCAAACTTTTGTTTACAGACAGATAGATAAAAACACGTTATTTGACTGGTTTGACCATGTTTAACACTAATAATATTCTTAACTCGCTAGCACGTTCTTGTTGAATATATTTTAATAAAATTTGTATATTTTGTATATTTTATATTTTTTGTAAAATTAATATATATATATATATATATATATATATATATATATATATATGGTTCTAAAATAAATATTATATTAGATAAATATTATAGAATATACATAGACATATATAATTAGAAATAAAAAGCTTAAATAGTGGGAAGTGTCCTGATCTTTTTGACATATAACCCATATTATTACACCTCATAAGGCAAACCTGTAAACTTTATAAGACAAATGATGAAAAATGATGAATATTTTAGAGCATGCAAGTGCAGACCGCACTACGACTGTGTTTTTACCAAGAATAACATGAACCCAGAATTGCTTGGAAAACATCAGCTGATTTTGGCAGTCGTGTAAACTCCATCTGCCAACGTCGGATAAGGGAAATGTTCCCAACATGTCCACATTAAAACGAGTATATTTTATTGTCAAAGGTTTGTGAACAGCCACACCAGTTATTAGGGTTTTCCCACAAAATCTTTTTTTTTCTAGCACAGAACCTGTTCTAGTACAGTTCTAGTACAGGTTCTAGCAAGTTACGAATGCAAGAAGCGTCGTCCCGCAAAACTCAACATTGGCACGTCTTTCACAAGTTTGCCACATTTCAAATATTTACCCATAAATTAGGCTTTTTTTCATTGGCCGTTTTCCCAGCCTTCTACGCTATGTTTTCTCGAATGGACCTCAATAGACAAAGACAAAAAAAAAACAAAAAAAAAAAAGACTATAATTTCAGATCACATGACTATTTCCACACACCTACAGCATGACATTACACCACCCTGTGGGACCAATACACATATTGGATATCTATGATCTTTGGAACAACATCCCAATCCCAAGCTAGAAATCCTTCACTCCTCTCAGCCATCTGTCCAAGCAGACGAGTAACTTGGCACCGGTTTTGTAACCACACACACACACACACACACACACACACACACACACACACACACACACTCATTACTGGACCGCAGGAGGGGGTGGGATGATGTAGGCGATGGGCTCCTCGGCTGGAGCTGAGTAATCAGTGAGCCAACAGCAGAGGTGTGCTCTGACCTTCTACTGCACCATAGAATTATGATAAATGCACCTGCTATAAGGTGATTTACAAGCTGAACAGTGCACATAACTAACTTGTGTCGCGTCATTAGCATTTTCGAAAGCTCACGGTAAAGAATCACACATCCTGACATGCTGACCATATCCTCAAGCAACAAAGCCAGGTGTTGTACAACATTATAAAAGGTTCTCATGAAGTTCTTTTTTTTATTACGGTTCCCTCTGGAATTATCGGCACCCTTCATACGAATGAACAAAACAACCCATATAAAGCAAGCACACAACTCTTATATAGTACACCGTGTGGAATAAAGCAAAGATGCCTCCAAGGATAACGGAATTAATTGTGTTCAATATTAAAAAGCCATTAAAGTAAAGAAAATCAATATTTGGGAGAAGACGCTATAGTCCATGGGCTACTTTGTGTAGTTTTGAAAAGGAAAGATTTTTTAAGCAAAATTGAAAGAATCTGCCACCGTTCTTTCGGAGACTCTGACTGTCACGCTTGCTACTATTTTTGCAGGTTATCTCTGACAGCCAGCATTCATCTTTTTGTCTGAAAACTGCTCTGATAAAATTATATGCTATCGTCTTTACTGACATGCAAAATGTCTCTGTAACATTTGGGGTTTAGTTGGATTTTTTAGATGGAGGTCAGTAATGCAGTTCGGAGCTTTTTCAGGTAATCGATAGGTAAATATTAGTTACTTGTGTTTCTACCTGCAGCAACACTAACTCATGTTTTTTTTGTTGTTGTTGTTTGTTTCCTACACCAACTGTAATTAAATATGTCATTAAATTATTATTTTATTACATTTCCAAGAGGAAAAAATACAAGGGTCCACATTTGGAAAATCTCCTTTTTCATCTAGCCATGAATAAAAAAAATATATATATATATATATAATATTTATATATTTATATATATTAAATGTAGTCACATTGTAGTTAGTCACATTGTTGGGTGGTGGGGGTGGTCCAGTGTTTAGAGCGCTGAGTTTCTGATCATAAGATTGGCGATTCGAGCCCATACACCACTAAGCTGCCACTGTTAAGCCCTTGATCAAGTTCCTTAAACCCTCTATGCTCCAGGGGTGCCCTATGATGGCTTGACCCTGCGCCCTGACACCAGATTCCCGGGAGGGGTGTAGCTCAGTTGCTTACTGAGCCCCGGTATCGCCTAGCTACATCCCTTGGGTCCTTGAGCAAGGCCTTTAACCCTCTGTGCTCCATGGGTGCCATATCATGGCTGACCCTACGCTTTGACCCTGCTCTTCCAAACAAACTGGGATATGTGAAAAAATTACATTGTGCGGTAATGTTTATGTGACAAATAAAATTCTATTCTTATATTCTATTTAATTGGCATTAATCAGATAATGTACGTTTGCTAGGAATTGTGATCACGGTGATCTACGTACATAGTCGGTAAAGGAAGAAAATGAGTGGAACGGTAAAGGAAGAAAATGAGCGTAAAGGAACGGTAAAGGAAGAAAATGTATGATTTCTCATGAGCAGAATATTCACCAGGAAATGCAAAGCAAAGACAAAAAGAAAACACAATCCTGTACAGTAGTGCTTTTCTCAAAACATTCCATACAACCTTGTATATGACTTGCATACAAGGCGGGTGTTTTTTGGACCTGTTTCTGCACTTCCAACGGCTTCCTGCAATCACGGTGAGCTCCAACATTCCGAGGTCAATACTTTCACTCCTATGTAGCACCGGAGAATAAACTTATAGAGAAGATCAGGACACAAAGTCTCCCACATACGACTCCAGTAGACTATTTATACACACAACTTCACTCTGTGTTATTAATTTGTTTTTAGTCAGATGTAGAGAGCAGTTAAAGTATGTGTTTGTGTGGAAATCTTGCTCTGTTAAAACTGTAGGGGTCAGAGGTCACTCAGTGTCTGTGAAGAAGTTAGTAGAACTTCAGGGAGGAATTATTTGTAAGGACGTAAGCTTAGATTGTGTAGTTGTGGGTATAGAGACGGAGTTTAATGCATTATATTATTGTGCGGACTTCAGGATTTCTTTTTTTGCGCTATGTAATGATCGTTAACACCGCCCTCATGTTGACCAATTGTGGGAGGGGTGTAGCCGAGTGTAGACGGGGCCCAGTATCGCCAAGCTGGGTCCTTGAGCAAGGCCCTTAACCTCCAGGAATGCCGTGAAAATGCAGCTTCCAAAGCAGCTGGGAAATGCAAAGAAAAAAAAAAGAATTTCCCTCATGTTTGGGGTCAATAAAATCTAATAAAAATAAAGAAAATCAAATTAGATTTGGACGTCGTCACGAGATCGTGTTCGCCAGCTGCGCTATTCCTCCCACAATGGTGGTAGTTCGAGAGCCACACAACACACTCACCCTTTCGTCGCTCCTTGTTAAAGCAGCACACCACAAACACAGTCTCACAGCCTGAGTCACTACAACCCGAACGTCAGCCAGTCACGCTACACATAATGATCATGACTCAGCTGCGGTGTGACCGAGTCGAGCAAAATCGATACTTTACGCCGCAGTGGATCGGCTTGTGGGACGACTCTTTTGTACGGGAGCTCGTACGGCTTGTGTTTTCACCGCTAAACGTGTTACGTGTGTTTTATCCAAGTCTCTTGAGCTCAAGTACAGCGAAATCAATTGCAGATGAGTCATAAATGCAAAGCGCTAAACTGCGCCGCATTATTCCGATACATGCCGGTGAACTTGCGGGTCGGAGATATCAGAGAAGTTAAAGCACTTGGAGAGACCGCGTGCATTCAGACCCATTCAGTTGACTTTTGTTTAAAGTGAGCGGGGGAAAGAAAGAATAAGGAGGGCCTGAGGCTAATGAAAATCTTTCGACAGTTACATTTACCGCTTTGGATTAAGCCGAGAAATGAACTAAGCATGAACTAATTCGTTTCAAACCAATCCTGTCCTAATTAGTTACGAAATAATTCATTGTACGGAGCGGTGATGCAAATTATAAGCAGTCATACAGTACACCTTGATTAGTATTAAATCCCCCCTCTTAATACTGCTCAAACTAACATTCTGACGCTCTCAATGGTTCCTCGTTTTCCTAAGTGCAATAATACATGAAGCTAATTTGGATTTGCTTTGCAATAACACACACGAGGAGAGAAGAGCGCCACTGAAGGAAAGAAGCCAATTTGTAGATGCCATGCAGCCATTTCCTGTTCCTGCCAAAGCAGGCTGAGGGAAAGAGGAATGTGTACATGAAATTGCATGCCAATCAAATGCTATCTCTAGAAGCAGCTCCAGGAATACCGAATTGTTCCATTTGTTGGGTACAGTATTCCGCACTGATAACTCACTGCAGTGATTTTAAACACCGGCTGACAACATTCATTCATTCATCTTCTACCAGCTTTATCCGACCGTTTCTCTCGGGTCACAGGGAACCTTTGCCTATCTCAGGCATCAAGGCAGGACGCACCCTGTATGCAATGCCAACCCAGCACACACACACACACACACACACACACACACACACACACACACACACACTCACATTCACATTCACACACTAGGGACAATTTTCCCAAAATCCTGATTAACTTACCATTGTATGTTTTTGGACTGAACAAAACCCCCCTGAGGCACAGAGAGAACATCGAAACTACACACACACACACACACACACGGCGGAGACGGGAATCGAATCCCCTACCCTGGAGGTGTGAGGCGAATGTACTAACCGCTAAACCACCGTGCCCCCAAAATGTGTTTCTTATAATTTCGATTTTAAATCAAATTCAGACATACACTGACCAGACATAGCATTATGAGCGATGAAGTGAATAACACTGATTATCTCTTCATCTGTTAGTGAATGGGATTTATTATGCAGCAAGTTTATACTTTGTCCTCAAAGTTGATATGTTCGAAGCAGGACAAATATGTACATGTAAGGAGTTTAACAAGGGCCAAATTGTGATGGCTAAATAACTGGGTCAGAGCGTCTCCAAAATCTTGGTGTGTGTTTCTGCTCTGTAGAGGTCAGTATCTATCAAACATATATATATATATATATATATATATATATATATATATCTATATATATATATATATAGATATATAGGATATATATATATATATATATATATACATATATACATACACACACACACACACACACATACACACACACATACACATATATATATATATATATATATATATATATATATATATATATCCACACACACACACACACACACACACACATAGATCGGCCATTATTTTCATTTAAAAAAATGTTCCTTTAGTATTTTAGCATCTGGACAGAATATTCAAATATTCTGCTAAACTACTTTACCATGCATCTCGTAAACTGTGCCTATTTAGTATTGGGAGAGCACAGATTTCTTTAGTTTACAACTCATTGAACAGAAATTTGAACATATAGAATACAATTGGTTTCTTCACATATACCAGTTTGTTTGGTAGCTGGGCCCAGAGAGGGGTCAGACACTATACAGCGCACTTGGAGCACTCTTGGGTCCTTGCTAAAGGGCCCAAAGTGGCTGCTTGGCTTGGTGATACCAGGGCTTGAACACCTGACCTTCTGATTAGTAACCTTATACTTTTGACCAATCCCCCTATTGCATGTGATACATATATATCTTAAACACTCACCTATGAGTTACAGGCAGGAATAAACAAATAAATAAGTAAATAAATCGCATCAATTTTCCGTTTTCCAATGATGTTCCCACAAAGGCTTAAACATGCTTGGGATCCAACATTCCATTCACTTTTCTCTCTCATGTCCAAAGTCATAGCCTAATGCCATAAGTTGCCAATATAAACTGAGCGCATCAGTATTTCATTCAGAATTGTTCAAATGGCATTAATAACATTCATTTGAAAAGGTAAGAACATTAGCTCACGGCCTGAACTTGTCAGAATCTATTACCCTTTACAATGAGTTTTCAGAAATGCTAATGACTCTACATAAATCAGTTATATGCAGCGCTCAAATTATAAATCACCCGAACCAGGTGCTTTTTGTCGGCTTTTGGATGCACTTACTCAACTTAATTTGTTGTTTTGAAATTTGTCCATGTAATTAACTCATCTTTCCCCTAATGTTTACAAAACCTGGATTACCAAAGAGCACAGTGTTCTCCTCTTAGCTGTCTGTTATACGGACAGAAAATGTCGGAAATTAACAACAAATGAAACGCATCAATTTCAGACATAAAGGATAATGGCCTGGTTTTGTTATCTCAAAAAACAGAAAGAAAACAAACACAAGTCACTGTTTTTATTCAGTGACGTTCATTATCCAAAGCACGAGAAATCCCATATGGAAGCCCAGAAGACACCAAATGTTGAAATCAAAATTACGGAATAAATTGTGCCGAGTCCAGTTGCAGTTCATCTGGAATGTGATCTTTGAAATTAAATTACGAGTATAACAACATTATCAGTGTCATTATCAGAAAAGTTAAAGAATACTTGTGCTACCTTAATGTCTATGTTTTATATATACATATATATATATATATATATATATATATATATATATATATATATATATATATATATATATACACACACACACACACACACACACACACACACACACACACACACACAGAGTATGTATATAGTATATAGTATAGTATACACATATATAAAGAACATATTTATATATGTAAAGAAGTGCATCCAGCATACAACATGCACCAAAACAAATATGTGGATAAATTTAGGATATAGATGTTTCTGAATTGCAGTAAATGAGAACTCAGTGTATAGTTAGTATGGCAGGCAGCAGTAAGTAAAGTAGTAAGTAGCAGTAACATCACATCCACCGTCTCAAACCACATAATCTCATAATAAATACCATGTCAGAATACACATCCCCTAAGGCTTCCTGTGTCAGCATTCAGCTTTGAAAGAAGCCTCATTGCCAGACAGAAAACACAGTGTTTTACTACACTTGCATATTGTGTGAATAGAGAGTTTAATGCTTTTTCTTTTAAACTTTGGTGTGTGTTTGTTTGTGTGGGATGAATTGTGCATAGAAGTGCTCATTTATCTCTTTAGAATAACATTTCCTTAAGCAAACACGCATCCTGTAGACAGTCGGAACACAATGTGGAAAATTTTGAAATCACTGTACCAGCTGTGACCTACATTGGGGGGGGAAAAGAGAACGATAAATTACCTTTCAAATTATAATTTTACGAAATGGTCAAATCATTACTAGAATCTTTTGAAAATGAAGTTTATGTGATGATTTGGTTGCATTTCTGGGAAATAAATGACCACGGGGGCTGCCAGAATATTGCCGTTGTCAAATGAATAGCACAAATCTGTTACAGCTCAGTGTTGCTAACCCCAGTGGATTCTGGTTGAAAAAAGTATATAATATGCAAAGAAGTATTTATTGCAAAATGCGTATGTGCATTTTGGAGAAGTTAATAGTACACAACACAAAGCAAATCCATTAAATAAACACGTATTCAGAAGCATGAAAGGGGCTAGAGTAGTAATATAAATATATTGTGGATAAAAAAAATAATAGATCAAATATATCAACAAGGAAAAAATATATAGATTCCATATAAGGTTTTGTTTTAAGGGTATCTAATCTATCCATAGGTTCACATCTAAAAGGAGTCAAATAATTTCCAGTTAAGATGAGGATACTGAGAGCAAGAGATTTTAACACAATAGAGGAACACGGATCTGTACATTTATTTGCACGACAAAAAGAAGGCAAAACAAAGAATTTGAGGGAATGCACAAACAGCGAGGCGTTCATTATAAATATTTTACCGATGGAATAAACTCAAATGCAGCATTTTAATGATTTTTTTCCAACAGCTCAAATTCTGCTTTTCTCACAACTCTAAAACCTACTGTGGTTCAACTAGAGTTATGTTTAGCAAGGACTGTCATTAAATCAAATGTAGGCACACTTGGATATTTGTCTGCTTGAAAGCTATGGATAATCCACGTCATGATGATTCATGGTTCTGCTTCTAAAAGTGATGCTGCATTGAACTATCTAATTGATTTATTAACTAAAGCTGGTCGTTCAAACAATACATAGATTTATATTTACCGCATTAACATATCTGAGAATAATATTACTGCCGCTATTTCTGTGCCAGGCTTCATCCTGTTCACCAGCTTCAGCACAGCCAGTACATTTTCTGATTTTTTTTTTAATTCTCCTATGTTTATATTAATTTTGCAATGCTTCAAAATAATATATATATACATACATACACACATATATACAGTGTTGGGAAGGTTACGTTGGAAATGTAATAGATTACAGACTACAAATGGTCCTATTCAAAATGTAGTGTAACTTTTCATTTACTTTATAACAGTAAAGTAACTGATTACATTTGATTGCTTTCATTTGTCCACTAGGTGGCACTTTAAGTTAACATTCGAAGGAAAAAAAAAAAAGTTTCAAACCCTCGAAAAAAAAAAATAGGTTCTATTGCAATCATGTTTGCGTTGAAAACCATGCCGTAGTCTACAGCACCGATTTTACTTGAAATTGTTAAGATGTAACCGTATTTTAACCTTTAACTTATTTTCAACTGTAATATAACTACACATATACATATACAAAAATACACATATTATGATATATATATATATATGTATATACACATACACAAAACACACACACACACACACACAGACACACACACCCTCCCTTTTCACCCTATTTGAGTTCCTGCAACAGAGACTTCTGTATGAAACCAAAAGACTAGCAAAAGTGAGGCGCTATTTTAATTTCCATGCCCTGCCTTAACAACTCTGTCCGAACTTTACATCTAATGCGGATGACGCACGGGAACCGTTTACAGTAAATCTTAACCGATCTGTATTATTGTCTAATCTTGTTGGCTTCACTTGGGTTTATGTCTGGTTTCAATAAGGAACAGATGTGCTTCTCTTTCTTTTCGCCGTCAAACTCCGAACTCCGCAGGCTGTTAAAGGAAGACGTGCCTGTGGAACATTTTAGATAAACTCGCTGAGGTGATGGAGTTGGGTAAAGGTTTCCTGGCAGAGCAGCTGCGCTTTGGCCTCGGTGTTAACACCGAACAGTTTGTGGTTTGTACAGTATACAGTGTGTGTGTGTGTGTGTGTGTGTGTGTGTGTGTGTGCGCGCAAAGATCAATTTCTCCCTCGCGATACTTCCTTTTATTGGCATGTACGAAGAAAAAGAAATGTGCAGAATTCCTGTTTGTGAAGACTGATGTATATTTGCCCATGTGGAAAGAGATGTGAGGGAAAACTCGCGATTAAATCTTTTATGGATGAAAAAGCACATGTGTCATTCTGACAGGGGCCAAGAAAATGGCTTTTTATTGAAGGATTTATGGCTCTCTTTATTAAGGCTTATTACAGGCAATATCGGCGCAACATTATTTCTAAAAGACATGTGATTAAAATAGCATTAGGCTATTCATTTAAAAAGTTAGCGATCGCAAAAAAAAAATCTGTTCCGTTTGCTTGGAAATTTCTAATTAATCTTCACTCAAACTATACGGAGCACAAACGATCTCTGCCTAGTCAGTGGAACGATCCAGAAAATGTATTATAATCTGGCAGCAGTGTTTCAGGGAGCTGCATTTCATTTCTTTCTTCTTTTTTTGGCGGGGGGGGATGAAATGAAGCATCGATGACATATCATTTGCGGTTCTTCGGCTTTGAAAACAATCAGAAATTCGGACATGCTCCGTTGATCATCCTTAAACATTTTGATACAGGATAATGATATAAAATATTCATTTCGGTCCTTAAAGTGCTTTTTTTTTTTTACCTGGAATGTAATTGTTTTGCCGCATCAAGTCATTTTCATTTACAATTTAGGAGCGAGTATTAAAAAGTGGTCCCTTAGGAACGTTTGAAGGAAAAGCCTCCGAGATGAATCTCCTCATGTAGATGTTTACTTTATAGTATATGAAGTTTATGTTTTCCTTATGTTTTCAAGTAGAATTTAATAATATAAAAAAAACTGATTTACCAAAAAAAAACAGGCAATAAAATAAACATAAACTGGATCTTAGGAATAACAACAAAATTCTCAAAAACACAAAGGAAAGACAAACAGTGCAGTGAAAGGTGATGCATACAGTATACACACACACACTGCCACTCAAAAGTTTAGACGCCTTCTTCAGTGGTTTTTCTTTATTTGCATTTTCAGCATTAAATATTAATGTTTAGACATCAGAACTATTACAAAAATTCTAATTATGTTGTAAAAGAAATATGTTAAACGCTTGTATTTTAGCTTCACAAACTCAGGGCTTCCTGCACAAGGGCAGGGAAAGGCCGTGTCAGGGGGTTCGTTTGGAACATCATCTTAATGTGTTTTAGACAACCAGAAGTCTCGTACACAATTTGTACACAATATCCCAACTACTGCTACTCTAACGACTGTACTAATCCATATTATGGCAAGAAGTAAAGAGAATCCTTACTTTAAGTAATAAAAGTGAGTCAATCTTAAGAATTTTAAATGTAGCAGACACCAAAACCATTAAGCTTTGGGATGAAGCAGGCTCTGCGTATGGACTGTCCCGCAAAAGGAAGACCAAAAAGCTACCTCCCCTGCAAACAACCTTGAATAACAGGCTAACAAACAATAATAATAATACATTAAAAATAAATAAATAATTATCTGTTGATTTGATTCTTTTGTCCAAAAGATGAGCTTTTAGGTTTTAACCACCGGGTTCCCACACTATGAAGCATGGTGGTGGAGACACCGTATAATGGTGCAGGTGAGCTTAGATGGCGACAATACTAGTGATGTATTCAAACCTGAGGAAACACTGCTTGCCATTTTGCCGCAGCATGCCATGTCTTCAGGGTAGCATTTAGTGGAACCCATCATTTGTTTTCCCAACAGGAAAACTGATCCCAAACATACCTTTAAGCTCAATAGCAGCTATTTATCTGAGGAGGAGAGCGATGGAGTGCTGCATGAGATACTCTGACCTCCACGATCACTCGATCCAGTTGGGATGAATAGTGGGAAAGCAGCCAACGAGCACTCCTCCGGGAACTCCTTCAAGATTTATGGAAAACCACAGTACATGACGCTGTGTGAAATCAAAAGGGAGCCGCTATGGAGAATCCAAAATATGACCTATATTCTGGGTCATAACATGTTCTTTTTGATTACAGATTTCCATACTTGTTCGGTCATAATTTAAATGACTGCAATATTACTATACAACGTTATAAAACTAATAATAAGGAAAAAAATATTGAATATATATTTTTTGACTTGTAGTGTATGCAAAGGCTAATAAAAGTGAATGCAAAACATGTGCGGAAAGTCATGTGACCTGGGAAATGTCACACGGCCCGTGAAACCGTTGCGATTATTAATCTTATATTTGCTAACTACAAAAAGGTCCATATTTAGCACAAATCGTTTCTAATAAAGTTTCCTTTTTAGCAACTCTTTATGTCACAGGTTGGGTCTGGAAGATGAACTGTAAGTAGGGTCTCAAACATTTTGTATGAACTGTAAGGTCGTGCAGGTCAAGCTAGCGCTGTAAATAGCTTTGGTCATGTCGAGTTTCGTTTTAGTGCGATGAGGAAAGACGTGTGCGCAATACAAATACCCGGGAATCGTTTTCTGTGAGAGAACACGGGGTCGGGGGAGAGACAAGCCGGGTCAAAGCTGTGCTACAAGTACAAATAAACATGGCAGAGATATGGGTGACAAAAGGTCAAACTCCACTTCAAAATTCTTATAAAAGAAAAAGCAGAAATTTAAACAAGGGGAGTAATAAAGCCTACATGTACTGTAATCAGATATCCGACTATAAAAAGTATGCAATGCTCGGTGCGAGTCTCTGTGCACGCAAATATTTATGCCACAAACATAATGCTGTGGGCTTGGAAACCAGCCTAAACAAACTTTGACCTTAGTGTGGCCTGACTGTTTTTGGTTTGATTTATCTGTTCAGTTTTATTTATCTTTATTCCACATCAATAGTTCTAGCTGCAAGGCTGTTTCTATAGTAACAACGTACACGGCTTTATATATATATATATATATATATATATATATATATATATATATATATATATATATATATATATATATATATATATATATGGCAGACTGCACGCAGACAGGCCATTCTGTTCTAGGAGGAGACATATATTTAGCATTTATAAACGGAGGCTCCGGAGTAAGGTAATGTTGTAAAGTGTTCCTCCTTACAGACAGTTGATGTTCCACAAGATTAGCTAGAAATAGATGAATTAAAGACATGCAAGAGGCATTATTCTTTAATCTGGGATATATTAACTGTTCGCAAATCACTGTGGCATCAGAAGAGCAAAAGTCAATGAGACAATCTCTTGATTATTTTCCGAAAAGAATGTCTTTTAAAAAGTCATATAAAGATTCGTGTTTCATTCTACTAAATGCTGTAAATCTATGTTGTTTTGTTCTTAGGTAGATTTTAATAAGATATTTGATGGATTATAATTAGGGCCGTCAAAATGAATTTTAAAGTCACAAATTTTATAAAATGCACATTATTTTAATTGTTTGTTAAAAAAAAAAAACATCATTGCATCATGCATTCTTTACTCTGATATGTGTGTGTGTGTGTATATATATATATATATATATATATATATATATATATATATATATATATATATATATATACATACACATACATACATCTATACACACACATCTATCTATCTATCTATCTATCTATCTATCTATCTATATCTATATATATATATATATATATACACATACATATATACATATACACATACACATCAACTGATAAACTCAAATTATAATACATTTTAATGTAGAGACACCTCCAATGTTAAATAAATGTTTCAACATTCCACAAAAAAAAAACTTCCATTGTTCCAAAGAATGTATATATTGTTAAATATTCTGAAGTCATACAGAAACTGTATAAAAAATAAATAAATAAATAAATCGGTTTTAGGAATAATTCCTACTTGCATTACAAGACTGATATAAATGCATGTATAAATAAGAAATGGAGTGTCACACTGCAGTTCTATGCAAGAGGCAGCATTCTAGCTTTCCTTTAGGTAAAACATTGCCATTAAACTGTTTTTCTGGGTCTGGTATTTTTATTACTATTATTTTATATTAACGAAAAAAAAATATTATAATTATAATGTTATAATGGCTGCAAGAAAGTATCATTTCATGAAATGTTTTATATAATGTTTAATTAATTCAATTAGGGGCACGGTGGCTTAGTGGTTAGCACGTTCGCCTCACACCGCCAGGGTCCGGGTTCGATTCCTCGTCTCGGCCATGTGTGTGTGGAGTTTGCATGTTCTCCCCGTGCCTCAGGGGGTTTTTTTTTTCTCCAAAGTTCTCCGGGTTTCCTCCCGGTCCAAAAACATGCACGGTAGGTTTGATTGGCACCTTGGAAAATTGTCCCTAGTGTGTGTATGAATGTGAAGTGTGTGTGTTTGTGTGTGTGTGTGTGCCCTGCGATTGGGTCCCTGGGATTGGCATTCCATCCAGGGTGTATCCTGCCTTAATTGCCCATAGACGCCCTGAGATAGGACACAGACTCCCCGTGACCCGAGGGAAGATCGGATATTAATATAAAGCGGTAAAGCGAGGTAGAAGATGAATGAATGATTCATGATAATGTCCTAAATGAACGATGAATATATCAATATACATTGATGTATAAAATTAATAAAGGTAACATAATGTTTACTCGCAAGACTCGCGACGTAAGCAACAGACGCGACCTAGATTTAGAGGACAAGGTAGCATGTAAAAGGACGATTCACTCTGGCGCCCCCTAATGGAAAAGCAGCCAGAAGTGTAAGAAGTAAAATCAGGCTAATAAAATATGATAATAAAAACGTGCTTTATTTTTATTTATAAATTACTCTCACTACAGAGTCCACATCCTGCCTGGTGGTAGTGCGAGTTGCGGGCGTGGTTGTTGCACATAATCCTGTGTTGCAAAAGTACCTCACAGTATGGCAATCCATATTATTATGTTCAAGGTAACACACCAATAGTGCATTGTTGGATAAATTGGATATATTAGACACTTCCGCATGGAAAGCATGTGACCGGGTCCGGCTTGACCTCGTATCGGCTGTATCGCATCATGACATTTCACTGTAATCTGTTGGTCTGACTTGCTGGGAGGAGGGGGGGGGGCATTCAATCCTCAGCCAAGTTTCAATTCGTGAGTGAGCCGACTGGTTCTTGTTTTTGTTTTTGTTTTTTTAATCCCCTGTATGAGAAAAATGTTATCGGACACCAATACATTAGTTTCGTATGCACTTTTTGATCGCCGCAGTTTACACCGAGTCCCCGTGTGCTCTAATAATAACCTCTTTTCTCGGAAGATGTTCCAGAACTTGTGGAGATTTGTGGTCCGGTCAGCATTCGCAGTCATTCCGACTGGTCATTCAAGATCTTCCACTCGCAGTCTCACCGTTTCTTCACTTTGTTGTCCTTATAGTGTACACACACGAGAGGCATTTTTGTGTCGTTTTCACACCGGCCTAACCCCAATTAAAAGAATGTCTGATCTTCGTATGATCCGAGGTCTAGACGGTATGCGGTTCTAAGCCCGGCCGAGCGTGTAATGTTGGAATTGGGTCATTTTCAGAGCAAGAGTATTAAGTGCAGGAAAAAAAACCCAGTGTAGTGCAGTGTTTATTTCCCCTGCTGGTCTTTTCTTTAATACATACACTAGTACAGAATTGTACAGCTCAGATTTTATAATTGTAAATAACGGAGAATGCTACGATTGCTAACGGAAGCCTCGGGATTGTGTCAATCGTTACGTTTCGACAGTTTGACCACTAAGCCAACGGTTTAGTTTGGTTCTCGGAGCTGATTGGCTGCAGCTGTTACACAAGTTTGTGTTGATGTAATCTTCTGTTTCTTTAGCAAAAGGCAAATATTCGTGTATAAATACTGGTTTATGGATATAGTTATGTATGTGGGTCATTTTATATTGGAAAATTGCTGCCAATATTATAAAATATTCTGAATACATTTGTGTCATTTTCCCCCCCCAAATTTCCATAAAATGCTGGGGTCGGATTGGCAGTGAGCCCTGATTGGAGAAGAGTATCGTGCTAGCCAATGAAATTGGCACGTTTGATAATACGTGTGGGGTTTTTTTTCTTTTGATTTATTTTTGTTTTGTTTTTTTTAACGTCTGGCCGGGTTTCACCGATTGCTAGTTTGGCGATAACTGATACTGGATAAAAAATAAACAATTTTTTACTGCAAGAAAACAAGTAGTGACTCAAGAAAATGTGGTAAATAAACGAAAAATGAATGTATTCATTGATGATCATTGTGCAATTATAAATGATATATAATAAATGCAATGTAGCTAATAAATGTAATCTCGCATATAAACATAAGCAGTCCGTGGCGCCTCTAGTGGCCACTCTTGTAATGACGGCGGAAACCAGGAAAATGGAAAAAGGCTAAATAGTCCGGAATTGTTCGGAAAGTGCGATTTTTTTTTTTTTTCCGGAAAAGAGTACAAAAGTACTCTTGTATTTACGTTTTTTTTATCGTCTTTATCCACAGTGACGCAATCATCTGTGGAATCTCGGTGGTTGGACTTTGGATCAAAAGGTGTCGAGTTCACATTGCAGGACCCTCAAGCAAAGATCCTTACTCCTCAGTTTTATACCTGGGATAAATATGAATGTGGTTTTTGGATGTAAATATCATTTCTACAGGTCTTGCTCAGGGCCTGGGATTTGAACTCACAACCTTGGATGTCCAAAATTGTAACCACGAGCAAATTGTATTTGTGAGGCACGGTGGCGTAGTGGTTAGCACATTCGCCTCACACCGCCAGGGATCCGGGTTCGATTCCCGGTCTCGGTCATGTGTGTGTGTGGAGTTTGCATGTTCTCCCCGTGCCTCAAGGAGGTTTTTTTTCTCCGGGTTCTCCGGTTTCCTCCCGGTCCAAAAACATGCATGGTAGGTTGATTGGCACCTTGGAAAATTGTCCCTAGTGTATGAATGAATGTGTGTGTGTGAGTGTGTGTGTGTGTGTGTGTGTGTGTGTGTGCCCTGCGATGGGTTGGCATTCCATCCAGGGTGTATCCTGCCTTAATGCCCATAGACGCCTGAGATAGGCACAGGCTCCCCGTGACCCGAGGGAAGATCGGATAAAGCGGTAGAAGATGAATGAATGAATGAATATATATATATATATATATATATATATATATATATAATATACAGACGTGGACAAAATTGTTGGTACCCTTTGGTCAATGAAAGAAAAAGTCACAATGGTCACAGAAATAACTTTAATCTGACAAAAGTAATAATAAATAAAAATTCTATAAATGTTAACCAATGAAAGTCAGACATTGTTTTTCAACCATGCTTCAACAGAATTATGTAAAAAAATAAACTCATGAAACAGGCATGGACAAAAATGATGGTACCCCTAGAAAACACAGAAAATAATGTGACCAAAGGGACATGTTAATTGAAGGTGTGTCCACTAATTAGCATCACAGGTGTCTACAACCTTGTAATCAGCCATTGGGCCTATATATATGGCTCCAGGTAATCACTGTGTTGTTTGGTGATATGGTGTGTACCACACTCGACATGGACCAGAGGAAGCAAAGGAAAGAGCTGTCTCAAGAGATCAGAAAGAAAATTATAGACAAGCATGTTAAAGGTAAAGGCTATAAGACCATCTCCAAGCAACTAGATGTTCCTGTGAGTACAGTTGCACATATTATTCAGAAGTTTAAGATCCATGGGACTGTAGCCAACCTCCCTGGACGTGGCCGCAGGAGGAAAATTGATGACAAATCTAAGAGACGGATAATCCGAATGGTAACAAAAGAGCCTAGAAAGACTTCTAAAGAGATTCAAGGTGAACTTCATGCTCAAGGAACATCAGTGTCAGATCGCACCATCCGTCGTTGTTTGAGCCAAAGTGGACTACATGGGAGACGACCAAGGAGGACACCATTGTTGAAAACGAATCATAAAAAAGCAAGACTGGAATATGCCAAACTACATGTTGACAAGCCACAAAGCTTCTGGGAGAATGTCCTGTGGACAGATGAGACAAAAATCGAAGTTTTTGCCAAGGCACATCAGCTGTATGTTCACAGACGAAAAAATGAAGCATATCAAGAAAAGAACACTGTCCCTACTGTGAAACATGGAGGAGGCTCTGTTATGTTCTGGGGCTGCTTTGCTGCGTCTGGCACAGGGTGTCTTGAATCTGTGCAGGGTACAATGAAATCTCAAGACTATCAAGGAATTCTAGAGAGAAATGTACTAGCCAGTGTCAGAAAGCTTGGTCTCAGTCGCAGGTCATGGGTCTTGCAACAGGACAATGACCCAAAACACACAGCTAAAAACACCCAAGAATGGCTAAGAGGAAAAAATTGGACTATTCTAAAGTGGCCGTCTATGAGCCCTGACCTCAATCCTATTGAGCATCTTTGGAAGGAGCTGAAACATGCAGTCTGGAAAAGGCACCCTTCAAAACCGGACACAACTGGAGCAGTTTGCTCATGAGGAGTGGGCCAAAATACCTGCTGAGAGGTGCAGATGTCTCATTGACAGTTACAGGAAGCGTTTGATTGCAGTGATTGCCTCAAAAGGTTGCGCAACAAAATATTAAGTTAGGGGTACCATCATTTTTGTCCATGCCTGTTTCAAGAGTTTATTTTTTTACATAATTCTGTTGAAGCATGGTTGAAAAACAATGTCTGACTTTCATTGGTTAACATTTATAGAATTTTTATTTATTATTACTTTTGTCAGATTAAAGTTATTTCTGTGACCATTGTGACTTTTTCTTTCATTGACCAAAGGGTACCAACAATTTTGTCCACGTCTGTATATACAGATTTAAATACAGATAAATGTATATACACATATACATATACACATCTGTTTGTTTGTGTTTCTGCATTAGCCGAGCTTCCTCCGCCGTACACAGCCATCGCCAGCCCCGATACAGGAGGCGTGCCGGTCATTAACTGCCGAGTGTGTCAGTCGCTCATAAACCTGGATGGGAAGCTCCATCAGCACGTCGTGAAGTGCACGGTCTGCAACGAGGCCACGGTAAGAAAGTCTCTGATTCTCTGGCGGACGATGCTGAGTCATGCACAGCGCCGGTCTCTGTCTCTCTCTCTCTCTTTCTCTCTCTCTCTCTCACACTTTCTCTCGCTCTTTCTTTCTGCGGTGTATCATATGCACAGTCCTAAGTGACGTCTTCACACAAGAAAGGGAAAGTTCTGGAATGTAATTTAGAGAATTTGGGCGGCGCGATCTCCCACTTTCGTTTCCGCAGACGAAATTCAGCCTATCAGCGTTCCTGCATTGTGCATATTGTATATATATGTGTGTGTGTGTGTGTGTGTATATATATATATATATATATACACACACACACACACATATAGGAATATTGTAGGAATATTTTTTTATATATATAATAATAATATAATAATAATAATATATATATATATATATTATATATATATATATATATATATATATATATATATTTTCGTTTTTTTTTTTTCAACATAAACCATAATCGATAATGACGATTATAGTCTCCCAGATCCCAGTTACATCATTCACTCGTAACTAAGCAACACGACATCCAATCAGCACCTCCGCTTCGTCACGACCAGATGATCGCCCAGTGGTTATTCTGGACCGGAAGATCGCAGGTTCAAATCCCACCACTGCCACCAAGCTGCCACTAGTGGTGCCCTTGAGCAAGGCCCGTAACCCTTAATTACTTGGTCTGGATCATCCGAATGGCATAAATGTAAAGTGTAGTACAAATTATAAAGCAAAAATTTGTAGGAATATTTTTTTCGGGAGCTCAGCGGTGAAGGCCATTGGACTTGTGACCGGGAAGATCGCAGGTTCAAATCCCTTCTGCCAAAAAACAAAACTGTGCATTTTAATTTGCATTATTTTTTAAATATAACTGGTTATTGCGATACATTATATCTTGACTTTACAAAGAACAGAAAATGACCAGTTCCTCTTCCTCAAACCCATCGAACTCCCAGGGAGTTTTTTCCCCCGCGCTACAGTCGCCCCCGACTTTTTAACACATCGTTGGCACGGAAAAACTTATTCTTCGTTCTTTTATTTCCTTTCCGTAGCCGATCAAAAACCCACCGGCTGGGAAAAAGTATGTCAGATGTCCCTGCAACTGCCTGCTAATTTGTAAAGACACATCCCGGAGGATAGGATGTCCTCGACCCAACTGGTAAGTGTCATTAAAAGCCCTGCTGTGGTTTTATTTATTTATATATATATATATATATATATATATATATATATATATATATATATATATATATATATATATATATATATATATATATATATATAGGGGAACGGTGGTTTAGTGGTTAGCACGTTCGCCTCACACCCGCCCAGGGTCCGGGTTCGATTCCCGTCTCGGCCATGTGTGTGTGGAGTTTGTGCATGTTCTCCCCGTGCCTCAGGGTTTTTTTCTCCGGGTTCTCCGGTTTCCTCCCCCGGTCCAAAAAAAACATGCACGGTAGGTTGATTGGCACCTTGGAAAATTGTCCCTAGTGTATGAATGTGTGTGTGTGTTTGTGTGTGTGTGCCCTGCGATGGGTTGGCATTCCATCCAGGGTTGTATCCTGCCTTAATGCCCATAGACGCCTGAGATAGGCACAGACTCCCCGTGACCCGAGGGAAGATCGGATAAAGCGGTAGAAGATGAATGAATGAATGTGTATATATATATATATATATATATAT
>JACRUU010000012.1:16709056-16736556 GCA_030449085.1 Kryptopterus vitreolus | reverse complement strand
CCTACCGTGCATGTTTTTTTTTTGGACCGGGAGGAGGAAACCGGAGAACCCGGAGAAAAACCCCCTGAGGCACGGGGAGAACATGTACAAACTCCACACACACATGGCCGAGACGGGAATCAAACCCGGACCCTGGCGGTGTGAGGCGAACGTGCTAACCACTAAGCCACCGGGCCCCTGACCTCATTATCAATAATAATAATGAGGGGTGGGTTCTATTAAAAGCATCATGTTTGAGATTTTTCTCCCCTTGTGCTTTTTTGGGGTAGAAAAAGTAAAATGGTAATAAAAAAAAATGTTTACTTGAATAGATTTTTAGACCCTAATCTGACGGTGGTGTTTTCTTGTCCAAGCTCCTCCGTTGGCAGTGCACTACCCAGGAGGCGCTGTTGTGCCTACATCACAGTAGGAATGATCTGCATTTTCATCGGAATTGGACTAACAGTGAGTAATAAATAAATGTGTGTGTGTGTGTATGGTATATATATATATATATATATATATATATATATATATATATATATATATATATATATATATCACACATACACACACACACACACACACACACACACACACATATACATACACACATACCTAGACTCGATAGATACCTAGACACGGGTCTGTTACCGGGGAGTTTGCCACCCCTAGTGGTCAGTGGCGGTACAGCAGGAGGTCTTCACAATAATGTTGATTGACAAATAATGTTTTATTTTAAATAAACATAGGGTGAAAAAAGAAATCGGAGATAAAATAAATATTACAATTAACAAATATATTAGTTGAATTGCCCTGATAATTCCAGTTCCATTAAACTTAAAGCTGACACACACATATATTTATATATGTGTGTGTGTAACTGTCTTCTATAACTATATCGCTATAACTGTCCTCCTGGTAGTAAAATCTATTTCTGAGAATGAAGTGTGTGTGTGTGTGTGTGTTTTCCCCTAGGTTGGAACCCAAGAATTTGCCAGACGCTACCACGCTACCTACGTATCTTGGGCCTTTGCGTATCTGCTCGGTCTCATCTGCCTGGTCCGAGCGTGCTACTGGGGAGCGATTCGAGTCAGCTATCCAGAGAACACCTTTGCGTAGATGAAACGTCCACGAAACGTTCGTTTGACTCCCCTTTTAGGATTTTCCTTTTATCCGGATTTTAGCAGGTGTACATTAAAATTGTTATTCTGTGTAGGTGAAATATAATCGAGGGCGTGAATTACGATTGGGTTTAAGAGTATAGCTATAAATTCTCTACTCGAATATATCCTGAAATCAGTGTTTTACGATCAGATTTTGGGGAGGAAAAACAGTAATAATGTATGCCTCGTGGATCGTTGTATCTCCTACTGAATAGACTGTGTGTGTGTGTGTGTGTGTGTGTGTGTGTGTGTGTGTGTGGTGTGTGTGTGTGTGTGTGTTTGTTTGTGTATGAGAGCTGCATTTTTTTAAGGACTTGACCAAAAGGAACAATTTTGTCCATTGCACTACGGTTTTATGCAAATAATCCTGTTTTTTTTTTTTTTTTTTTTTTTTTTTTTTCTTTTTTTTTTTCGTTTTTTTTTTTTTTTTTTTGCTGCTAGTTGTCGGCTGTAAAAAGCTGCACGTTGTCGAGTATCGAAAGCTGCCCACTGCGTTACTTTCTCTTTTCTTTCTTTCTTTCACTGGCCTTTCTTTCATTTTTCCATTTTTCTTTTTGTCTCTCACTGCCCTTTCTTTCTTACTTTTTTTCTTTCTTTCTTACTTTCTTTTTTTCTTTTACTCGCCTTTCTTTCACTCATCCTTTTCCTGGTCTTTCTTTCTTTCCTTTTTCCAATTTTCTTTTTCTTTCTGTCTCTCACTGCCCTTTCTTTCTTCCTTCCTTTTTTCCTTCCTTTTCCTTTTCACTCCTTACTTTCTTTCTTTCTTTCTTTCTTTTTACTTGCCTTTCTTTCTTTTTTTACTTCCTTTTTCTCTTTTACAAGCCTTTCTTTCTTTTTTTGCTTTCTTTTTTCTTTTACTCACCTTTCTTACTTTCTTTTTTTTCCACTGGTCTTTTTTTCTTTCTTCTTTCATTTCTCCATTTTTCTTTTTCTTTCTTTCTCTCACTGCCCTTTCTTTCTTTTGCTCTTTCTTTCCTCGCCGTTCTTTCCTTCTTCTTTTTTTTTTTCCTTCTTTCTTTACTTACTTTCTTTTCGTCCTTTTTCTTTTCTTTCTTTTTCTTTCTTTTTTTTTTTTTTTTCTTTTTTCTTTCACAAGTTTCACTTTCTTTTTTTCATTTTTTCCATTTTTTTTCTTTCTTTCTTTCACTGGCATGTCCTTCTTTCTTACTTTCTTTTTTTCCTTCCTTCCTTACGTACAGTGTTTCGCATCCCTATCTCTTAGGGAAGGAAAAAAAAATCAATCATCCGGAGCGTCGGAGTCGCGCTCTGACGTACTGTGAGAAATGAATACGGCTTTTTAGAGTAATAAAATAATAATAATAATAATAATAATAATACGGCATGCTGACAAACGTCCGAGTTCATCGTTCAGTCAATGCGAGGCTTCCGTGTTTTGCATGAGATAAATTCGATTCATTTTGTACCACGAATCAGTGTTTCTCTGTCAATTAAAGGTCACCTTGAAAGTGATGTTCAGCCTTCCTGTCATATACACATGGGGAGGGGGAGGAGCCTCCGCTACCTTATTTATGCTAATATCATAGTATTTCCCTAAATTTGACAGGGTGCAGTTCTACTTCTAATCTTGCTCTGAATGTGAAAATAAAAAAAAAGATTTCTTTGTATATAGTTTATTCATCATACCAGGACTAAGTTGTATGGTTTGGGTCTTTTTAAAAATGGTACTTTTACCAATAAAAGAAAAAAAAGAAAACCTGTTTTGTCTCTGGCTCGTTTTTTTTTTTTTTTTTTTTCTTTTTTCCTCCAGGAATAACGTCGATCATGTTTGTGAAATCACCCAAACACTTTATTATTATTATTATTATTATTATTATTCATTCATTCATCTTCTACCGCTTTATCCGATCTTCCCTCGGGTCACGGGGAGTCTGTGTCTATCTCGTGGGCGTCTATGGGCATTAAGGCAGGATACACCCTGGATGGAATGCCAACACATTACAGGGCACACACACACACACACACACACACACACACACACACATTCATACACTAGGGACAATTTTCCAAGGTGCCAATCAACCTACCCTGCATGTTTTTGGACATGGGAGGAAACCGGAGAACCCGGAGAAAAACCCCCTGAGGCACGGGGAGAACATGCACAAACTCCACACACACATGGCCGAGACGGGAATCGAACCCGGACCCTGGCGGTGTGAGGCGAACGTGCTAACCACTAAACCACCGTGCCTCTTCCTATTATTATTATTATTATTATTATTATTATTAACCCTGAAAACTTTCATGTCTTCCACTTTCACCGTCGTTTTTTAAAACATCGCATGTCCACATGATTTTCTCACACAGGTATTTTATTCAAGCTTTACAAAAAAAGTAAAAAAAAAATAAGTGAACCACATGCTCTTTGTATCTTTCGTTCACCATCTTCTTTTCGGTGCTCCCTGTGATGGCGCAAGCAGCCTTGTGCTGCCATCTGTTGGCAAGTTACCAAACTAGTCTCACCGGGATCAACTGGGGCTAAAAACTATTATTATTATTATTATTATTATTATTATTATTATTATTGGCTGGTCAGGTTAAGGACCTAAAATCATTCTGATTGGCAGAAAAGGGTTCTTTCTATCCATCCATCTTTCACTGGCCTTTTCGTTCTTTCACAATCTTTCTTTCTTTTATTGATCTTTGATTTTCCCACCTTTCTTTCTTTCTTTCTTTCTTTCTTTCTTTCTGCCACAATCTGTTGTTTGCACTTAAGTCTGTCCGGTCCTTGCTGTCCGTCGCTGGCCGCTGTACTTCCCGACACGTTCACAAGGTGGCAGTGTTGCCTCGGCAAAGATCCTTCAGAATGAACAGGAGTTTAACAACGCTCCGAAGAGATCAGCAGCATGTGGACTCATCACCCCACTCTCTCCACTGGTTTAGGACTAATTCTATTCCAGACCGCACTGGATGTGTTTTATTGGAGTCCAGTGTAATGAAATTCATTCATTCATTCATCTTCTACCGCTTTATCCGATCTTCTCTCGGGTCACGGGGAGTCTGTGTGTCTATCTCTGGTGTCAATGGGCATTAAAGCAGGATACACCCTGGATGGAATGCCAACCCATCGCAGGACACACACACACACACACACACATTCATACACTAGGGACAATTTTCCAAGATGCCAATCAACCTACCGTGCATGTTTTTGGACCGGGGGAGGAAACCGGAGAACCCGGAGAAAAACCCCCTGATGCACGGGGAGAACATGCACAAACTCCACACACACATGGCCGAGACGGGAATCGAACCCGGACCCTGGAGGTGTGAGGTAATGAAATTGTCTTGCTATATTGCAAAAATGAATGTTTGTCATAAAGGTGGCAGCCCATCTGGCTCTGGACCGGAAGGTCGCATGTTCAAATCCCAGCATCATCATCACCAGGCTGCCACTGGTGAGCCCTGAAGTTTCTTAGCGAGTTGCTAAGACTAAGGACTAATTTGATTCGAGGTCTAATACTTATCTTTATTGCAAAATCCTATTTGCTTCATTTTTAAATGGTCAATTTAGAGTGAAAAAGGTCAATAACGGCAGTTACAGTTTATTAATATTTTTAATATCCCTATTAAAGAAAAATAATTAAATAATTAAATAATTAAATGCTCGTTTACCTGTTTTGCTTGCAGAACAAAATAATAAAGTGATCTAAAATTAGGAGGTGAAATAAAAACATGTAAATCCAGAAAGTAGAAAGTCAAATACTAGCATTACCTCGCACGGCCGGGCCCTTGAGAACGGCCCTCACCTGCTCGGTTGTCATTCAGATATCTGCCGAACGCTGTATATGTAGTTACGTGTTCGCCAAGACACGACGACTCGCCTTCGACCGTCTCTTTGTCTTTATTCACAATATACAAAACATAAAATACAGCGAGAATCTTTGCGCCGAAAGCGCGGAGGGAAGAAGTCGCGGTCACCAGGGGGTTGAAAGTCACAAGTACTGCTACGGAACGAAGCGCTTATGTAATAGCGCCGACACGTACGGTACACAGCCTAGCCTAGCGAATCACACTTACGGTAGCGCCGAGTCACGGGACGATGGTCGGCGAACGGCAACACTGCGGTCGCATGGTTCGAGGCTTTGAGGGTTTTGTGAACACGATGGTGATACAAGATAGCAATTACATAGAATAATACGCCTTTAGAAACCTCGTTACGTTTACCCTACGCTCATATATTTCTCATTTCACATTCGCATGAAATAGTCGTTTTTATTTTTCATTTTAAAATTCATTTTAATTTTAAAAATAAATGCTTTAATGGTTTTTCCTTCTATTTATTTATTCATTTTCCCCCGCCCAAGAATTTTTGATTGCGAAAGAAAAGCCTTCGGGGACACCTTACATAACCAAATCCTTCTTTCGGTTTATTTTTCGGTATCAAAAAAACTTTCGAGACTAGATCGGTTTACACGAAAGTCCTGCATTTGTACCATTTGTACAGCAATACAGCGCCCCCTAGTGGCTCTGTGCATCGCTCTGCCATTCGCACTGGATCTCAGCAACCTTTATAGAATAGAACAGCTTTTATTTGTCACATGTACATTACAGCACTTCTTCACAGCAAGTTTGAAGCGTATCCATGATACAGCGCCCCCTGGAGCACAGAGGGTTATGGGTGGAAGCTCCCCCCCCCCCGACCTTCCAATCAGTAGCCTCAATGAAGTCCCCCCCTCCCATTTATCATTTGATCTTCGGAGCTCATTTGAAGGTTGGGCGCTCCCTGTGATTGCGCGAGCAGCCTTGTGCTGCCATCTGCTGGCGTGTTACAAAAACGAGTCTCGAAAAATGTTTTGATACCACATGGTAACTCCGTTCCGAGTTCAGGGCTCAGGGATCAACTGGGGCGTAAAAAATCATTATTGACGGGACTTGGGGCCTACGATCATTTTGATTGGTCGGAAAGGGCCAATAATGCTAGCAATTAATTTATTGCCTAACTGGAGTTCAGAAACCCCGGTGTATTTGTAGCGCTCTATTTTTTTTGATTCCCTTTGCCTCTTAACATCACGAGCGTGCTCGGTTGACGGCAAGTCGCGGCGTCTTAAAGAACGCAATGACGAGCTCTGAATAGTTCCGGCGTCCTCCCACGAGCGCGTCGCTTTTTTTTTTTCCCCCGCGATTTCCCCCGACGCGATTACTCCCTCATTGCGATCGGAATAAACGAGCAACGAATCAAAGACGTGTACAAAGGAAAGGACGCGACCGCCGTTGCCTTCGAAATCTAGGAATGTGACACGAGATATAAAGACGGCGGAGCACGGATACGATTTTCACCACAACTTCACGGGATGTGTTAAAGAAAAAAAAACCACAAGCGCTCCGTCGGACGACAGAGACACAGACCAAGCCGGGCGGTTTTTTTTTTCGGGGGCTCGCTTCGTTATTGCGTCTCTAGTTGTTGTTCAGGACCCACCACGACGCTGGAGAAGGAAAGAGAGAGAATAAACTTTCGGTACAAAAATTAGGGTGGGGTGGGGGGGGGGGGCGAAAATATTCGGGCCGACGTACCTGGGACCAGCATACTCGTCGTGATCTCTGGCGTCTCCAGGAAATCCACGTTCGCCCTCTGGAAGGTTTTGCTGTAGTTTGTCTGCAAATGACTTCGCACAGGATATGCATACGTAAGGCAGTACTGTATTACACTATAAGCAGTGTTATGGAGTGACTAGTTACATGTAACGGCGTTACGTCATTTAATTACCGAATAAAAGTAACAGTAAAAAACGTGTAAATTCAATTATTCTTAATGAATGACCCCCCCCCCCTGACAAAAATTTCACCCACATCAAACCCCCCCCACCCCCACCCCCCCCTCCCCCCGTCTGAGATATAGACATTTTTTGAATGTTAATTTCATTAAGTGCCACCTTAGTGGACAAATGAAAGGAATCAAAAAGTCAAATCAAATGGAATCAGTTTTTTTTATACTTATATAAAGTTATATCAAGTCATTTTCTTTCATTTGTAATCTGCAATCTATTACATTTCCAAAGTAACCTTCCCAACACTGACTCTAGGTCAGTTTTTATTTCTTTTTCATGCACAGAATTAAAGCCGGATAACAATAAATTAATAGTTTTCTCTATTTAGTAGGTAAATTAATTCCAATTAAATGAGAATAGAAACTACGAGAAGAAAGTCGACACAATACAAGAATGAAACCAAAAACGAGGAGATTTTGAATATAGGCTGCGTCGAAAATGAATGCCGGTCATCGATTTGAGCAACAGCGCCCTCTAAGGACAAAAAATATACTGGTCAGGATCTGGTAGAACATAGACGTTGCATTTCTGCGACTTTATTCTCATATTCCTAACTTTATTTTTTTACGTAGCACTAAAACTCCATCGTAGCTACAGGCGTGAGGAAGAGGCGGGAAGAAAACCCGGGACTTACTTCTTCCACAGACTGGTGTGCTCCCAGAACTCGTAGAGAATGAAGCGAGACTCGTTAGCGATCCGCTGAACCGCAACGCTGCGGACAAAAACGGGGGGATCGTTAGCTGCGTACTATGATCTGATGGATTCGAAGGCGGTGGGTAATAAACATTCATCTTCTAACCTCTAAACTTCTAACTACCTACCTATTATTACCCTACGCCGCTTTCGTTAATCATCCGATCTTCCCTCGGGTCGAGTCTGTGTCTATCTCAGGCATCTATGGGCATTAAGGTAGGATACACCCTGGATAGAATGCCAACCTATCGCAGGACACACACACACACACACACACACACACATTCATACACTAGGGACAATTTTCCAAGGTGCCAATCAACCTACCGTGCATGTTTTTGGACCGGGGGAGGAAACCGGAGAACCCGGAGAAAAACCCCCTGAGGCACGGGGAGAACATGCACAAACTCCACACACACATGGCCGAGACAGGAATCGAACCCGGACCCTGGAGGTGTGAGGCGAACCTGCTAACCACTAAGCCACCGTGCCCCCCCCCACACACACACAATCCCCTCCCACAATAATGTTGGTTATTATAACAGTTTGTAAACTGGTTCATGGTTTTGGGACCACACAAGAAACACACTTTCCTCTGTATTTCACCCAATTCATGCAACAGAAAACCATCAACTGCGGTCAAAAATAACCCCAGTTTTTCCCCCCATGAGGCGAATCCGGTCACATGACCCGACGCACCGCATGTCACTTTTATCTCGTCCCAGTTTCTTCACCACGCTGCGCCCCGACACCCTTCGTAACCTCTTTAGCAGCCTGTACGTACCGCGTCTCAAACAAGACACCGCAGAAATCTTGACACCTGTGTGTGTATTTTTAAGCGTCGGTATGTGGAGGCGGAGCTGGAGGTGTGTGTGTGTGTGTGTGTGTGTGTGTGCGCTCACTGGAGGCTGCCTGTCTGGACGCTGGCGCAGTCGACGTACTGGCGCAGAGCCAAACGAAACTCCTCCAGCTCGTCCTCCATCACGGACAGCTGCCTCTGCACTATCAGGATGTGCTAAAAACAGGACGAGAACAAATTTGGATTTCAGCATTTCAACGTTTTTTATGATCACATGTGACAGATAATTTTGTTTGTTTGTTTGCTTGTTTGTTTGTTTTTTTTTAGTTATAGTTTTTTTTTACGATTCCAAAAACAACGAGAATCCGCATGAATACTTTTGCACAATTACTTTCGTTTGTGATTCTTTATTTGGAATTGGTTCGACGTACCGAAACGAAAGAGTTTATTCATCTCGAGGTTCGCCAATAACACACACACACACACACACACACACACACACACACTCGCTATGTGAGGTGTAACAGCTACATTTTCCATCTCTCACACACTCACAGCCGGCTTTAATTACCGACGAAAGACAAGTCTATGACAATAGGCAATTAAACCGCGCTTATTGAGGAAAGCATTTGGTGAAGCATAAATGATTTATCTGTTTATCCTCCTGCTCTGTGCACAGTCCTACTTAAACACACACACACACACACACCCACACACACAGTCTTTGACTGAATCCGACGTTAACTGAACTGAATTTTCCCATTTGTCTATGGTTATGATCGGGGAAACAATTAGTGCGTTCCTCTAGACGGAAACTGAAGGGAGCGACGTTAACCAACGCCAAATTCCCGACGTACACTGAGAGCGACGCACACCAAGGTACCACTGTATATAACACTTTTATTAATATATTCTTTTTATATAACAAATTTTTAATATATAGTATATATATATATATATATACACACACACACACACACACACACACACATATATATATATACCCAACACATATAAAAAATATATATTACATATATATATATAATATATTATATATATATATATGTTTTGTTATGAATATATATACACCCACACACACCACACCACCAGATATATATATATATATATATATATATATATATACATTTTCAGTTTTTAATACACAAACTTCACCAGAACGTCGGAGAAATAAACCCTGCCGTCTTTAATTGCTTTTATATGTACATATATAAATGTGCAAATGTGTTTGTGTGTGTGTTTATCAGAGCAGAATCATATGCTGTTTGTAGATCAACACTATGATCACGTTCTCACACATTCTGCTCCACAGTATGGATCTTCACAGGGGGCCAAGTGTGGCTCAGGCGCTTTTTTTTTTTGCTGTGTCTTATACAGAGAGAGAGAGAGAGAGAGAAAGAGAAAGATAACAGCCTCTCAAGTCTGTCATATGAGACCGGTAGAAGCTACTTTCGGAACGATAGAAGTGACAAATGAACGTGGAAGAGCAGGAGACAGAGATGAAAAACAGGAAAACTTGAGAGCTGCGCAGTTTCCTAGACAACAGCCCAGAGAGGGTGTAGTAATGGTGGTGATTACTGAGGGAGCACAGAGAAGGAGCTGCAAAACGAGGTACCGATTTGGTGGAGCCTTCCGAGACCTCCTCTTCTACTGGTTCCAGACGCAGCTCCTGACAAAAACAAACATACAAACAAAATAACTGTATTTATCACAAGAGTCCGACACAACGATCATCCCTGTATGTCCTGGTGAAAAAACGTGAAAAGTAAAAAAAAATCGAAGATTGAAGCACAAGATGAGAAAAGAAAGTATGAGGAAAATATGAGAAAAGAAAGAAAGAAAGGAAGAAAGGAAAGGGATGAAATAAGTGGAGGGAAAGAGAACATGGAAAGAAAGAAAGAAAGAAAGAAAGAAAGAAGAAAGAAAGAAGGGAAGGGGAAATAAGTGGAGGGAAAAGAGAAAATGGAAAGAAAGAAAGCAAGAAAAATATAGCATATTCTATGAGAAAACATGATGAAAGAAAGAAAGAAGCAGAAGGGGATGAAAGAGAAATATAGCATATTCTATAAGAAAAAGAAAGAAATAAAAAAAAAAGAAAGAAAGAAAGAAAGAAGGGGTTGAAAAATAAAAGGAGGGAAAAAAGAAAATATAAGGAAAGATGGAAAGGGAGGAAAGAGAAATAAAGCATATTCTATGCGAAAACATATGGTGAAAGAAAGAAAGAATGAAAGAAAGAAGCATAAGGGGATGAAAGAGAAATATAGCATATTATATGAGGAAAGAAGAAGAAGAAAGAAAGAAAGAAAGAAAGAAAGAAAGAAAGAAAGGAAGGGGATGAAATAAGTGGAGGGAAAAGAGAAAATGGAAAGAAAGAAAGCAAGAAAAATATAGCATATTCTATGAGAAAACATGATGAAAGAAAGAAAGAAGCAGAAGGGGATGAAAGAGAAATATAGCATATTCTATAAGAAAAGAAAGAAAGAAAGAAAGAAAGAAAGAAAAAAGAAAGAAAGAAAGAAGGGGGTGAAAAAGAAAAGGAGGGAAAAAAGAAAATATAAGGAAAGAAAGGGAGGAAAGAGAAATAAAGCATATTCTATGAGAAAACATATGGTGAAAGAATGAAAAAAAGAAGCAGAAGGGGATGAAAGAGAAATATAGCATATTATATGAGGAAAGAAAGAAAGACGTAGAAGGGGGATGAAAAAGAAAAGGAGGGAAAAAAGAAAAATATGAGGAAAGAAAGAAAGAAGTAGAAGGGGGTGAAAAAGAAAAGGAGGGATAAAATAAAATATGAGGAAAGAAAGAAAGAAATCTAAAATGTAGAAGAATGAAAATTAAATAAGCAATGAAAGGGGGATATGAAAAGGAGATGATGAAAGGTCAAAACGAGGGAGAGATGTAAAAGGGAAAAGTACTGATATTAAAAAAGGCAGAATTAACCAAAGCCAAAGGGGGAAGAAAAAAAGGAAAGAAGGAAAGAAGGTGATCAAGGCAGGAAAAGGAAGAAAAGCAAGAAAAAGTGAGTGAGAGGGTGGAAAAGAGAATACGAGAGAATGGGGAGAGAGAGAGAGAGAGAGAGAGATTTATGGCGTAGATGTTAGTGAAATCGGATGCTGTGTGTATGGATTGGGTCGGTTCTGGCTGCTGATTGGCTCGCTTGGCTAGTGATTGGCTTGCGTGGCTGCTGATTGGCTCGCGTGGCTGCTGATTGGCTCACCTTCTTCTCGAGGCGATCGATCAGCTTCTGGAGTCTGTTTATCTGAGACATCCACTGACCGTCTTCTTCATACACACCTATGGAAGGGAAAAAAAAAAAAAAATATATATAATATATATATATATATATATATATATATATATATATATATATATATATATATGAAAAAGTAGCGTGCAAAGCTGCAGTACATTATAAAGATTTCCTATCAGAATTCTCCCTCACAAAAAGCAATGCTTGGGTTCAAGCGAACGAGCTCCGGAGCTAAGAATACACACACACACACACACACACACACACACACACACACACACCTGAATTGACGAGGCTTAGAAGTGGGTTGTTTGGAGACAAGCTGTTATTCCGTTGGAGTCTTCGATTGGATCGTCGTCCTGACCATTGAATCGACAGCACCTCAGGCTTCACGGGCGCCTGCCTAGAAATGAGACCACAAAAGCACACACACACACACACACACACACACACACACACACACACACACACACCACACACAACACACAATGAAAGGTCATACACAAGCAAATTTATTAACTAAAAACAATCTGTCAGTCTGGGGTTTGAATGCTATACCTGTCAATTCTAGCATTCCTGTACTATTGTTTCACTATATATATATATATATATATATATATATATATATAGATACATATACACACAAATCACAAAATCTCTCTCTCTCTCTCTCTCTCTCTCTCTATATATATATATATATATATATATATATATTATATTATACTAAATGACTCCAAAAAAGATTCGTTCACTGCAATGAATGAGATTTAAAGAACCGAATCACTGATCTGATCTTCCCACATTGTCGTCATTATATACCGTATATATTTTATGTGGCCCGCAAGGTGTATGACTGCCTTATAATAAGTTTATGCTACTTTATTACACTGACAATAACCTACATCTCCCACAATGCATGGGACGACGTTACCCGTGACGTGACAGCATCCCGCCACTAGAGGGCGGTGTATCCCACCTCTGCGATTTTTCCAACAATTGAGAAATTTCTATCCCACAGTGTTCAGGAAGGGAAAAAATGGACGCAGATGGAAGGCACTTCCAAGAAAGATGTGAAAATGAATACATTTTTCATTTCATTTCATCTTCTACCGCTATATCCTATCTTTCCTCGGGTCACGGGGAGTCTGTGCCTATCTCAGGCGTCTATGGGCATTAAGGCAGGATACACCCTGGATGGAATGCCGAACCCATCGCAGGACACACACACACTCACATTCACACACACATTCATACACTAGGGACAATTTTCCAATGTGCCAATCAACCTACCGTGTATGATTTTGGACCGGGGGAGGAAAGCGGAGAACCCGGAGAAAAACCCCCCTGAGGCACGGGGAGAACATGCACAAACTCCACACACACACATGGCCGAGACGGGAATCGAACCCGGATCCTGGTGGTGTGAGGCGAACGTGCTAAACCACTAAACCACCGTGCCCCTGAAAACGAAAACGAATACATGTGTGTAAAAAAAAAGCGATGTGTGTTTTGTGTTATGAGGCGACGTCGCACATCAAACACTATATACTGTGTTATAGTTACACCTGGCCCACCACAATGCTGATGTGGCCCCACAGGGACTCCTGTGCTGTAAAGTAAGGACATGAGAATCATTTTAATCAACTGGAGGAATTTAAAAGATGTACGTTTTGCTCCTCGTTAGTTCATTTGTGCTATGATTAATATCACTTCATTCATTACAATGTGTTACAATCCGCTATAGCCTCGTTTCACTGACGACCAGCTGCCACCTTTTCTTTTCTATTTATTTATTTATTTATTTATTTATTATTAGTGTGTATTTTTGCATATCGCTTTCTACCAAACAGAGGAGAGCAGGTGTCAGGATTACAGCTCAGCTGCGTCCTCATTACGCTCGAACACAACGAGGGTCCTGAGGGGAAACACATCCCCCACGGTTCGGCATGTCGCATTTCAAGACCATAATCAGCAGCAGCTATCGGCAGCGTCCATGCTGTCCACACCTGGGAAATTTTGTCGGATGTGGATAAGGATGGAGAATTGTGTTTTGAAAGCGGGGCACGGTAAAAGGCAAAGTGTGTGCTTTTTTAGATATATATATTTATATATATATATATTATATTTCTAATACTATATATATATATTATATTATATATATATATATATATATATATATATATATATATATATATTTTTTTTTTTTTTTTATATATATATAAATATATTTTATAATTTTATAAATACAATTTTTTTAATATATATATATATATATATATATATATTAACGATATGGATGATGATGATGATGATAGAGAAAATGAAGAAGGAGAAAAGGAGAAAACAAAGTAGAAGATGAACAAAAAAAAGAATCCAAGAAAGAATCCAAAAAGAAATGGAGAAGAATACAAAGAAGACGAAGAAGAAAATAAGATGATGATGATGATGATGATGATGATGATGATGGAGAAGACAAGAAAGGAGAACACAAAGTGGAGAAGAAGAAGGAAAAAAAAATCAAAGAACACAAAGAAAAAATAAAGCAAAGGAAAGAATACAAAGAAGAAGATGATTAAGAACGCAAAGAGAAAGAAAGAAAGTGCAGAAAGGAAGAACAAGAAGATGATGATGATGATGATGATGATGATGAAAAAAAAAAGCAAAGAAGATGAGGTAGAAGAAAGCAGAGAGAATGCAAAGAAGAAGAAAGTGAAGACGAATAAAGCAACGTAGAAAAAGAAGGTGAAGAAGATGAAAATGTCAAATAAAAAGAAGAAAACAAAGAATTACGATTGTTTAGTAAAAATGATTGATTTTAAATGATTGATTGTATACACCTGGTCACTGGACACATTTCAGTGTGAAAAGATTTACCATGAACCCATGTGTATCATTGGTGTGTGTGTGTGTGTGTGTGTGTGTGTGTGTGTGTGTGTGTGTGTGTGTGTGTGTGTGTGTGTGTGTGTGTGTGTGTGTCAGATGAAAGCGGTGGAGAGAATGTACACTAAAAAGAGTCCCCTCCTGCGTTTCATCCTGCGGCTTTCAGCCACCGCTTAGAGTTCCAGACTGAATAGTTCAGACAGAATATCAAATCAGGAAAGCTTTTTTTCTATTTGCACAAGCCATTGATTATTTTCGACAAAGACCATCATCGACGCGCCGCACAATAATCTGGTGCCTGTTAGTTTTATATAAAAACAACACAGATTTGTCGAAAGCATTTTCATCAGATGCAAAAGAAAGAAAGAGGCAGAAGGAGACGAAAGAGAAATATAGCATATTATATGAGAAAAGAAAAGAAAGAAAGAAATAGAAGGAGAAAGAAAGAAAAGACCGAAAGAAAGAAAGAAAGAAAGAAAGAAAGAAGAAAGAAAGAAAGAAAGAAAGAAGAAAGAAAAAAAAATACGAGAAAAGAAAGAGAAAAGAAAGAAGAAAGAAGAAGAAAGAAGAAGAAAGAAAGAAAGAAAGAAAAATAGAAGAGAAAGAAAGAAAAGAAAGAAAGAAGAAAGAAGAAAAAGAAGAAAGAAAAGGAAGAATAAGAAGAAGAGGGAAAAAGAAAATTCGAGAAAAGAAAGAAAGAAAGAAGCAGAAGTGGATAAGAGAAAATGAAAGAAGAAATTCTATAAGAAAAGAAAAAAAAGAAAAAGAAAAAGAAAGAAAGAAAAAGAAAGAATCAGAAGGGGATGAAAGAGAAATATAGCATATTCTATAAGAAAAGAAGAAGAAAGAAAGAAAGAAAGAAAGAAAGAAAAGAAGAAAAGAAAAGAAAGAAGAAGAAAGAAGAGAAAATAGAATTATGAATGAGAAAGAAAGAAGAAAGAAAGAGAAAGAAGAAAAAGAAAGAAGAAAGAAAAGAAAAGAATAGAAATAAGAAAAAGAAAGGAAAAAAAGAGAAAATACGAAAAAGAAAGAAATAAGATAAAAAGAAGAAAGAAAGAGAAGGGAGATGAAGAGAAATATAGCATATTATATAAGAAAAGAAAGAAAGAAAGAAAGAAAGAAAGAAAGGGGATGAATAAGAAGAAGAGGGAAAAGAGAAAATATGAGAAAGAAAGAAAGAAAATGAAAGATGAAAGAAAGAGAAGAAAGAAAAAAGAAAGAAAGAAAGAAAGAAAGAATCAGAAGAGGATGAAAGAGAAATATAGCATATTCTATTAGAAAAGAAAGAAAGAAAGAAAGGGGATGAATAAGAAGAACAGGGAAAAGAGAAAATACGAGAAAAGAAAGAAAGAAAGAAAGAACTAAGCAGAAAGGGATGAAAAAGAAAAGGAGGGAAACATGAAAATATGAGGAAAAAAGAAAAAAAGAAAGAAGCAAACAAAAAACAAAGAAAGGAAAGAAAGAATCTAAAATGTAGAAGAATATAGATAGATAGATAGATAGATAGATAGATAGATAGATAGATAGATAGATAGATAGATAGATAGATAGATAGAATCTCAATTTGGCACCATATTGTCGACAGTTTCACTCATCACTTCCCTCATGGTTGTGTTCGGTATCATTTTATTGTCATTCTGTCCAATGAAATGTTAGATCTGGTCGTAAGCCTTTTATAAGCAGTATTAAGTAAAAACCTGTGGAATGCTGGAAAAGCCGAACGAAGGGATGAAAAGTGACCAATAACGCCGTCATGGCTTTTCATACTATACAATACGCACACAATACGCACACAGCGCCGCGCTCTAAGTGCCGAACACTTGCCTTTCCTGGCGTGTCTGCTCAGCCGTGGTCTCCATGGCACACTCCAGAGAGCTCTGAAGAGACTGCAGCTGGCTGGTCGTCTCCTTCAGCAGAAATCGAGTCACGAACTGCTCCAGGTGTGTGGCCTCTTGGTAATCCTGCAAACGGAGATCACAGTTTATAATTACTGTCTGCACCCCCAAAGATTCAACCCCAAAATACCACCGAGGGTCTTTTACATGTGTCAAATTAATGTTTGGGAGACGAGGTGGGTGGGTTTGGGCATGGTGGGGTTTATATGAAGAAAAATACTGAGGATATATATATATATGGTACATGTGCGATTAATCACGATGAAATATTTATATATTACATCATGATAATCGCACTGTAATCGCAATGTACACATTATGATATATATATATATATATATATATATATATATTATATATATATATATATATATATATATATATATATATATATATGGTACGTGTGCGATTAATCACGATGTAATATTATAAATATTTCATCGTGATTAATCGCACATGTACCATAAATGAATACTTTTCAGATTTTCTAATACTTTAATTGTTTAATATAACAAAAAAAAAAAAATGCACGAAAAAAAAAATCTCTTCCATTAATACAATGATTCATTATTTAATGTTTATTTCAAACTGGAAATGATAGTACGTGGCTCCTTTAAGAATTATGTTTATTTTACTATGAATATATGAATTTGTGTTTATGTTATTATAAACTGCTGATAATAAAACACATCTGCTGTCTCTTTTATATTCCGTACTATATATATATATATATATATATATATATATATATATATATATATATATATATATATATATATATATATATATATATATATATATATATATATATAGATATATAGATATACACACACACACACACACAAACTATATATATATATATATAGATAGATATAGATAGATAGATAGATAGATAGATAGATAGAAAGATAGATATACATATACACACACACAGACACACAAACACACACACACACATATATATATATTTATAAGATCTTGAATGGCCTGTTATAGAGCATTATACCCCTATTCAACACCTTTGCGATCAACTGGAACAAACCCCACAAATACTTTCAATATACAGTTAAAGCACATTGAAAGCTTGGAATCGTCCCAGAATTCAACACTCGCTCAATTGTACTCACTTTTTTACAGCATTAATCAAACACGACTCTGGAATTACAGCAGGGGAGGAAAAAAAAATGTCCCCACTGTAACCAGAATGCATTGAGATGAAATAAGCCCAAACACCTGGATCCCCGAGCCCCATGCGGGATATTACAAGCAGGTATGTGATTGTGCAGGTGGAGCGTGTCTGCATCACCCAGGTCACGCCTCAGGTCTTTCAATTAAAACAGACCCAAACTGAGTCAAGAAGCCGTAAACGAGGCGCTGCCTCCTGAATAAAATATATTCTGTTTAATTAAATGGTGAATTCTTCGACAAATATATACAGCAAACAATTATACAGAGTCGATATTTCATTACTATGGGTTTTATACAAAGGGGCACGGTGGATTAGTGTTTAGCACGTTCGCCTCACACCGCCAGGGTCCGGGTTCAATTCCCGTCTCGGCCATGTGTGTGTGGAGTTTGTGCATGTTCTCCCCGTGCCTCGGGGGGGTTTTCTCCGGGTTCTCCGGTTTCCTCCCCCGGTCCAAAAACATGCACGGTAGGTTGATTGGCACCTTGGAAAATTGTCCCTAGTGTATGAATCTGTGTATGAATGTGTGTGTGTGTGTCCTGTGATGGGTTGGCATTCCATACAGGGTGTATCCTGCCTTAATGCCCATAGACGCCTGAGATAGACACAGACTCCCCGTGACCCGAGGGAAAATCGGATAAAGCGGTAGAAGATGAATGAATGAATGAATAATAATAATAATAATAATAATAATAATACACAGTACTGGGTTGCACATTCGATCCGGAATCGATCCACCATAATTACGACGCCACCATCAATACTATATACAGTATAACAGAGCACTGCGTCTCACACACACATAAATCATACACTGAGAACGAATGGTATTTCCAAAGTATTTTTTTTTATAATGATGATGATAATAGCTCAGTGAGCTACTGGTCAGAAGGTCTATCGCCAAGCCGCCACTTTTGGGTGTTTGAGCAAAGGCCCTTAACCCCCTCTGTCCTCCAGGGGGCGCTGTATCATGGCCGACCCTGCGCTCTGACCCCGGCTTCCAAAAAACGAGCCGGGATATGTGAAAGAAAGAACGCATACGTGTCAAATATACGTCACAGATGCTTAGTGTAGCCAACACTAAGACGTAACAAATGTCCGGTGTGTGTCTTCCGGTGAGCCGCTTTGTACTAGGGAAAAAACAAATAAACGCCGGCCGAACGACGAGCCGTGGGGGGAGACGATGCTTTGTGTTGAAGAAAATGCCTGCAGGTGATAGAGGTCCGGGGCTGCTGGGACTCACAGCTGGCCTCTTAAAGGTCATCTCTCTGTCTCTGTCTCTACAAAAACCCTCATTCGTTTGGCTTTGATCTCGCCTATCCAAAAATATATATATATATATATAATATAAAACATTCAGGAGACATATACACAACATAAAACACAGAGACAAAATGCACCAGCATTAACCTTATTATGCTATAAGGCTGCATTAAACCCTATGAACACATGTCGACCCACACACAAACTCCAACACCAAGGGTTAATATGACAAGCGACGGAGACTAAATGTTGAATCAAAAAGAAAGTGTATATATATATATATATATATATATATATATATATATATATATATATATATATATATATATATATATATATATATATATATCATTTATCTATATATATATATATCATTCATTCATTCATTTCTACCGCTTTATCCGATCTTCCATCGGGTCACGGGGAGCCTGTGCCTATCTCAGGCGTCTATGGGCATTAAGGCAGGATACACCCTGAATGGAATGCCAACCCATCACAGGACACACACACACTCACATTCACACACACACACACAAACACACAAAAACACACACACACAAACACACACACACACACACTCACATTCATACACAGATTCATACACTAGGGACAATTTTCCAAGGTGCCAATCAACCTACCGTGCATGTTTTTGGACCGGGGGAGGAAACCGGAGAACCCGGAGAAAAACCCCCTGAGGCACGGGGAGAACATGCACAAACTCCACACACACATGGCCGAGACGGGAATCGAACCCGGACCCTGGATGTGTGAGGCGAACGTGCTAACCACTAAACCACCGTGCACTATTATTATTATTATTATTATTGTTATCATTATTGTTTGCCTTCACGCGTAACAATTGATCCCTGACATGGCTAGCTTGATCGAACTCCTGAATCATCAGCTGCGATATATCATTTTTCTCCCCGACCTCCAACCGCCCCCCCCCCCACCGGAGCAACGACTCTGTAATGATCTCCGGTAATGACTTATGGTTACCGACGGGGAAAAAAAAAGCATCCCCCTGACAGACACAAGAGACACGAATCCCGGTTTTTAATCAACCCGTAATGTGAGCGATGACGCATCTGAGGGACAATAAAGATCGCATTTTCCCATCATAAACACGTCCTATTACGACCAAACTGCTTTTTCTTCCCCAGGAGGTGGCTGTTGTGTGTGTGTGTGTGTGTGTGTGTGGGGGGGGGGGGGGGTATTGTCTTTTGAGCAATGATCGTGTCGGTGTTTCCTAAGCACCCGGTACATCCTGTAATTCCTGCACCTTGGGATGTAATTGAATTGCCGATATTGCTTGTGCTTTGAAGTCATTCTTTTCGCTCGGGTAACGAGATTTTCATCAAAAAAAAAAGAAAAATGAAAAAGCTACAGTGTGAGAACGAGCGTTCTAATATCTCATATTTACTGTTTTATTGTTTTTTTATTATCCTGTCAAACTGTTTTTGTTATTTTTCTAATTTTAATCCATGAATAATTTGTTCGCTTTTTATATTTTAAACCTGTATCTTGCTAGTACTACAAAGACGAGACATTTATATTTAAATTTTTATATACCGGTTATATAGCGGTTAGCACGTTCGCCTCACACCGCCAAGGTCGGGGGTTCGAATCCCATCTCGGCCATGTGTGTGTGGAGTTTGCTGCATGTTCTCCCCGTGCCTCAGGGGGGGGTTTTCTCCGGGTTCTCCGGTGTCCTCCCCCCGGTCCAAAAACATGCACGGTAGGTTGATTGGCACCTTGGAAAATTGTCCCTAGTGTATGAATGTGTGTGTGTGTGTGTGTGTGAATGAGTGTGTGTGTGCTGAGATGGGTCGGCATTCCATCCAGGGTGTATCCTGCCTTAATGCCCATAGACGCCTGAGATAGACACAGACTCCCCGTGACCCGAGTGGTAGAAGACGAATGAATGAATGAATGAAAATAGCATAGTAGTGACACCAGAATAATCACAACACAAGACAGTGTAGGACAGATACACACAAAAAAAACCCCCACAAAATTTCAGTACAATGTTCAAAAAAAAGAACCGAAAACACAAAACACTAAACTAAAAGCACGTCCATCCATCCATCCATCCATCCATATTGAAGCCCATAAAAGACACAAAGTATTTCTAAAGGAACTACATCTACTATATTCTATATCGGCTGCATCTCAATGTACTTTGTATATCGCTTCTGCGCCGAACTATTTGTTCGCTAAACCCATATGCTAATTAAGATCTACGAAAACGTAAACATCCAGCATTTAGTGCACAAATAAACTACTACATACCATCCGGCAGATTTGAGTCACTTCCAGCAAAACGATTAAGACTTTCGCTCTATACAACTCCCTGAGAAACGTCGGGTCGGCGTTTTTGCCCGGGGTGGCGTTCAGCAACCGGCTTATCTCCGAAAGAGCCGTAGTAATTGAACGCCTCGGAGTGCCCTCAAGGTGATTATACTATACCTGTGTGTATTTGTCCTTACACAATTAGAATGAGCTGAAGATCAACGCGTTTTGCTGATCAACCGGATAAACCAGATGTTTGCAGCTGGCCCGGCGGTGCTATTTGCGTACGTTATGACAGCGTCTCTGGAGTCTGCCTGTCAAGCGTGAGTTTCAAGGAGGCGAGTTTATTTTCCCCCTAACGCTGCAAATTGGCCAATTAGAGGGCGCCGTTTGCTGGCAGGTTGCGCTGCATAATTACACCGCCCTTGTTCTCGCGCGCCTTTACGTTGGGAATACTAAATATTTAGCACACAGTAGTTGTGACCCGGAGGCTGGAAAGTTAATGGCAATTAAAATACATGCAGGTGGATTCGGAAACGATGTACGAATGAGATTATAATAAGGGACGAGAAATTCACACTGTCATGGCTCCAGTCGATTCGCAAAGCTTCTGTCAAGTGTGTGTGTGTGTGTGTGTGTGTGTGTGTGTGTGTGTGTGTGTGTGGGAGCAGAGAGGAATGTGTGACAGGATCAAGCTGCTGGCTTTTATAGAGTTTTTTATAGTCTTATAAGGCTTGGTTCTCCATATAGCATTCATAAGGAGAGTGTTTAATATATATTTTATATATATATATATATATATATATATATATATATATATATATATATATATATATATAATATATCTACTTGTCTTTTCCAGAGATAGAGAATGAGGGAATATAGCTCTGCTGATAGCAACAACAAAAACAACAACAACAACAATGAATGTTAGTTCTCCTCTGTTGTTGCTCTTTGTTGTCATTGTTCTATGTTGTGCATTGTTTTTGCATATGTTGTTGTTTATAATGATAATACTCTTATTATTATTATTATTATTATTATTATTATTATTATTATTATTATTATTATTATTATTATTATGTGGCATCTTAGAAATATCCACAGTCTTTATGCAATGTTATACTTAAATATCACCGTTTCAACTAAAAGTATACAAATATAATATATTGTTTAAATATTTTATCTATCATTATTATATGATTGTTTTAAGAATCATATTACAATGATAATAACAGAAATGAGACATAAAGACAACAAATGTGTTTGTTTTAAGCTTTTAAAAATAGCTTTTTGTTATGTTTGTTTGTTTTGTATCGTAGTTGTTTATAAAAACAATGAAAAAATAACCAGCGTTATGGAAACGAATGCTTTATAATCATTCATTCATTCATTCATCTTCTACCGCTTTATCCGATCTTCCCTCGGGTCACGGGGAGTCTGTGTCTATCTCAGGCGTCTATGGGCATTAAGGCAGGGATACACCCTGGATATGGAATGCCAACCCATCGCAGGGCACACACACACACACACACACACACACTCACACACACATTCATATACTAGGGACAATTTTCCGACGTACCCTGTGCTTTATAATCTTTTTTGTTTAAATTATAATGGGTTCTTTTTTTTTATCTGTTTCCTCGAAATGTTTCTTCTTCATGTTAAAAATCATAAAAATCATAAAAAAAATTATGAAAATTATGATTATGAAGAATGGGGCACGGTGGTGTAGTGGTTAGCACGTTCGCCTCACACCACCAGGTTCCGGGTTCGATTCCCGTCTCGGCCATGTGTGTGTGGAGTTTGTGCATGTTCTCCCCGTGCCTCAGGGGGGTTTTCTCCGGGTTCTCCGGTTTCCTCCCCCGGTCCAAAAACATGCACGGTAGGTTGATTGGCACCTTGGAAAATTGTCCCTAGTGTATGAATGTGTGTGTGAATGTGTGTGTGTGCCCTGCGATGGGTGGGCATTCCATCCAGGGTGTATCCTGCCTTAACGCCCATAGACGCCTGAGATAGACACAGACTCCCCGTGACCCGAGGGAAGATCGGATAAAGCGCTAGAAGATGAATGAATGATGATTATGAGGAAAAAAATATAAAACAAACACACACACACAGAGTTTGACAGGGGTTGACCGAAGTCTTTGTAAAAATCCAGCAAACCTGACAGTGAAATTATAAAGGTTCTGTCACAAACCTCTTATTAGTACTAAAAATAAATAAATAAAATAAATAAAACATGAGCGTGCACACACACTATATAAACAAAAATGACTTCTAGACCAGAGAGTGGAGTTTGAGCAAAAAAAAAAGGGGGCTTAAAGATTGAAATGGGATGTTTTTTTTTTTTAAACAATATCACGATAATCACCGACCTTTTTGGTTTTGTCCATAGCCTTCAGTATAGACACGTTCAGGTCTTCTAAAGCAGCCAGGACATTTTCATATTCTCCGAGATGCTGCGAGAAATATTCTAGGCAAAAAAACAAAAAACAAAGGCCAAATCTGAAAACCCCAAAATCTCTTTAGCTAATAATATATTAAAAATACTAGTAATGTATTTCTTACCGCATAGTTCTTCTGTGTCCACGTTGCTAACAAAAAACAAACAAACACAATAATTGGATTATAAAACACAAATCTTACTCAACATTACTTCATTTCGCAATAGAACATGGTTAGAACATGCAAACTCCACACACACACACACACACACACGCGCGCGTGCATGGCGGAGGCTGGGAATCGAACCCCCAACCCTGGAGGTGTGTGACCTTACTTTCATTCATTCATTCATTCATCTTTTTACCTCTTTATCCGATCTTCCCTCGGGTCACGGGGAGTCTGTGTCTATCTCAGGCGTCTATGGGTATTAAGGCAGGATACACCCTGGATGGAATGCCAACCCATCACAGGACACACACACACACACACACACACACTCACACACACATTCATACACTAGGGGCAATTTTCCAAGGTGCCAATCAACCTACCGTGCATGTTTTTGGACCGGGGGAGGAAACCGGAGAACCCGGAGAAAAACCCCCTGAGACACGGGGAGAACATGCACAAACTCCACACACACATGGCCGAGACGGGAATCGAACCCGGACCCTGGCGGTGTGAGGCGAACGATGTGTGCTAACCACTATTCCACCATGCCCCCTTATATATATATATATATATATATATATATATATATATATATATATATATTATATATAAAACATATAAAACAGAAAGTGAATGTATGGGTAAGAAAGACTGTGCACAAATATCTACAGATATGAAGTATGTACACAATACGACTTTTTACGTAAGCGGAAGATAAAAGCGAGAACTTTTACTGGAGTAAATGGTTTTTGTACATGGTGTATTTCTACTTTAACTCAAGTGCACCACTGTCAGGTCCGAGAGACGGCCACGGCCTCCTGTTCTCGCCCACACAGATGGCTACACACAGATGGCAACACACAGATAACACACTATAAAAGAGGCTTGTTTAGTATTGGTTTTGGTATTTTAGATTTCCTGTCGCTGTGATGTTTTTTTGTTTTGTTTTGTTTTTTGTTCCCTTCTTTTTTCGGACCTTTTGCTCGCGCCGGAACACCTCGTGATGTGAAATCGTCTGGGGACGAAGAATTTACCGACGATGGATCGAGATTGTTTTGTTTTTTTAATGACTAATAGTACAAAATCGTTTCGACTTTCTTTTTTACTGTCTATCCCACATCAACAACAACAACAACAACAACAAGAAAAAAGATCTTCCTGCTACATTTCTGACGAGGCACTTTTCCATCTGACCCCCTGCTTGCAAATCAGTCCGGAGAGAGAGAAAGAGAGAGAGAAAGAGAGAGAGAGAGACGCTGCTATGGAAACCATGACGACTTAAATGATGAGAAATTCAATCGCATGGGGTTTTGCAAGGCAGATCAACATATATTAACATGCATAAGCTGATCTGAAGCCAGCGTCGTTAAAAACCGTGCGGACGAGAGGGCAACCAGAAAACATCTTTTGGGTCATTTCCTTAAACTAAAAACAATATAGAATTGAGAAATGTAACGATCCGGAATTTAAAGACTGGAAACCGAACCCTTTTTATCTTTTGGACCATTGTACGAAAATGAGGGGCACGGTGGTTTAGTGGTTAGCACGTTCGCCTCACACCGCCACGGTCCGGGTTCGATTCCCGTCTCGACCATGTGTGTGTGGAGTTTGTACATGTTCTCCCCGTGCCTCAGGGGGTGTTTCTCCGGGTTTCCTCCCCCGGTCCAAAAACATGCACGGTAGGTTGATTGGCACCGTGGAAAATTGTCCCTGGTGTGTATGTGTGTGTGTGTGTGTGTGTGTGTGTGTGTGCCCTGCGATGGGTTGGCATTCCATCCAGGGTGTATCCTGCCTTAATGCCCATAGACGCCTGAGATAGGCACAGACTCCCCGTGACCCGAGGGAAGATCGGATAAAGCTGTAGAAGATGAATGAATGAATGAATGAAGGGACGAAAATGGAAATATTCCTCTATTCCTACTTTTGATTTATACATGCACTCAGGCAGAAACAATCAGAGATGATGACACGGCCCCGTCTCGGGGCAAGTCAGCGGTATTTCAGGGCTGAAAAGAGTCTTGGTCTGCAGCCGATATTATTCATAGTGTCTCTGTTCATGACAGTCGCGAGCAGACTGGAGCTCGAAGCTTTGCCACGAGCTTCTTTCTGTCTTCGTGGTGTTTAAGGTCACTGATTAGAAAGGCACACTGTGCTGGTAAAAGGGTTGTGGTCACCTGGTTATAAGTTCTCGTTCCCTATATGATGTCATATTTATCTCCATTCGATTCAGGGCAATATGAAGCAATGGAAAAAGCATACGATGCTAAGCAATGCAATATAGTACATATTGTTGTCTTTTACGGGCCTTGCAAATCATTCTTTTATTTAAGTGCACTTCTGACTTCTATCATTTCATAAAAATGCCTTTGTAGTGACATAAAATAAACAAACTGTAAAGGAAAAGTGTTTTTTTCCTCTTCTGTCTCCGTCTCAGACATATATTATAAGGTCAATCGATTAAAAATAGTGAACGATCGCACAATTTTATGTTTTAAATGTTACTTGGATGAATCCAATCTTTAATCAAAATGCGCATAATGTTATGCAAATTATTATTATTATTATTATTATTATTCATACATCTTCTACCACTTTATCCGATCTTCCACCCTGGATGGAATGCCAACACATCACAGGACACACACACACACACACACACTCACACACACACACAATCGTACACTAGGGACAATTTTCCAAGGTGCCAATCAACCTACCGTGCATGTTTTTGGACCGGGGGAGGAAACCGGAGAACCCGGAGAAAAACCCCCTGCACAAACTCCACACACACATGGCCGAGACGGGAATCGAACCCGGACGCTGGTGGTGTGAGGCGAACGTGCTAACCACTAAACCACCGTGCCCCGTTATTATTATTATTATTATTATTATTGGAACCAAACCAAGCCTCTTTTATATTTGTTTATTGTATTTGTTTATTTATATTTTGAATATTTAAAAAAAAAAATAGAAATGCATATTTGCATATATTTCAAAAACCTCACTGTTTTATTGAGTGCTGAAACGCTGACACTGGAGACTCCTTACGTAATTTGTGCACATTTAATGAAAACGAAAAGCCACTCACTCGGTATTGTGCGTGTCGATCTTGTGGAAAAGCTCCTTCAGGTCATCTCCTGAGAGAACCCCGTCCGAGAAATACGCCTTGAACTCTTCGAAAGACAGCTTCCCGTCGTCTAGGACCAATAAACACATGTATTCAAACATCTGTTCATCTCAAACATCTGTTGTTTTTTTTTTTCTTTCTCACGAGTGCATGCAATATGCCCGGTGTAAACACACAGCGAGACGTCCTGCTGTAATGAAAAGCAACAGCGTGAGGCTTGTGTTGACTGCGTGTCTTCGGATACGTCTGCGCTGGCGGTGACATAACATAAGGCCAGCGGTGAGTCATGCATGCGTGCGCTTAAAAATAGAAATCGCAACAGGCAACGTGGACCACTTATTTATTTATTTTTATTTTTTTAAAAGAAAGAATGGACAAAAGACGAGTGGTGGAGAGAGGCAAAAGACAGGAGGCGGAGCGCTTTTAGGATGGAGGAAGTCATCGGCGTGTTATCCTGTAGGGCATGTTTTACTCAGTGCCTTATTCGGGGGGTTTGGTTTCTTTTTTATTTTTTTTTAAATCTAATAATAGAGTGATTACTAGC
>JACRUU010000012.1:16681556-16704056 GCA_030449085.1 Kryptopterus vitreolus | reverse complement strand
ATATTCTGCGCAAATTTGTTGTACATTTTGCTGCATTTTTAGGAAATCGAATGACGTATTACAGTATATTTTATTCAAATAAATTCTAAATAAATGCTCCAGTTACCTTTCTTCTACGAAAGAGAACGACAGTGCGTACAAGGAAAATGAGCTTATATACATTACAGTATAGTAACAGTGATATTTAGAATGTCAGGGTTGACAGTTACTTTAGAAATGTAATAGATTACAGACTACAGATGACCCTATTCAACAAGTAATAATTAGTGTAACTTTTCAGTTACTTTTTAAAAGTAACTGATTACATTTGATTACACTTTTATTACTTTCATTTGTCCACTAGGTGGCACTCGGAAAAAGTCGGATATATTTTCGAAAAATTTGTGATCTTCAACATTTTATAAATTAACTGTAATTACATGTTTTTTCTCGGTAAGTGTAGCGAATTACTTTTATTTTGTAATTAAATTAAGCAACGCCGTTACATGTAACTAGTTGTGTAGTTATATATATATATATATATATATATATATATATATATATATATATATATACACACACACACACACACACGTAATTTAATTACACAAAATAAAAGTAATCCGTTAAATCAGTAATCCGTTAAATTACGCAACGCCGTTACATGTAACTAGTTGTGTGTGTATATATATATATATATATATATATATATATATATATATATATATATATACACACACACACACACGCAATTTAATTACATAATAAAAGTATCAGTAATCCGTTACACCTGAGGAAAAAAAAACCCAAACACTGTATACGACCATCCATGAAAGATAAAAGTATGAAAAAAAATAAAGACATGAAAAAAATAAATAAACAAACAAACAAAAATAGTTAAACGTAGTATGGAGTATCGGGAGAACAATAAAAACCAAACAATTATATAAAAAAGAAAGTAAAAAATTAAATAAGACAGACAGACAGATAGATAGATAGATAGATAGATAGATAGATAGATAGATAGATAGATAGATAGATAGATAGATAGATAGATAGATAGACGCACGCGATACATACGCGTGCACGCACTCTCGCGATATTAACAGTCGCCACGTGATCGTAGACGGCGCTGTTGCACCACGTGTTCGCCGTGCGGGGCATTCTGGGAAACAAACAAGAGGTACGTTAGCAGGATCCTTTCGGTTGCGTCTCCAGTGCGTCTGGACTCGTGGACGTGTTTGTTTTAACTCGCACAACAACAACAACAACAACAACAACAACAACAACCGCCGGCTCCTCCTCCTCCTCCGTCTCCGTGTGTGTGTGTGTGTGTGTGTGTGTGTGTGTGTGATTATTGACAGCGCTGCGTGGGGACCCGGGCGGAATGATGGCTCCCAGCAGCAGCAGCAGGACTTTGGACCCGAGCACCATCGTTGCGGTGCACTGATTTATTTATTTATTTGTTTGTTTGTTTGTTTGTTTATTTTTTTTTGGTGGAGGTGAAAGTTGAAGAATTGATCTCCCCCTCCACTCCACTCCCCTCCTCCTTCCCCGTTAAAAACCCCGAGTCCTGATGGATTAAAGTCCGGGTAAATCCGGACTGTGGCATTTCCCCGTTTTTTTGTTTTTGTTTTTGTTGTTGTTTTTGTTTTCCCCGTGGATGGACATGGTGGACGCAGAAGACGCGCTCGGTTGTGAGGTGTCACGTTAACGTGTCGCCTATGGCGTTGGTGCCCGAGACGTTGGATCGGAAGCCGGGAAGATTTCTCACCACGAGCCGCTGATCAGGAGCGGTGTGGTCGGCGGGTGTGCTTTCACTAATATTATTATTGTTGTTGTTGTTATTGTTGTTGTTCCTCCGATCATGTGGAGTCTTGCGTCGGCGGCGCTGCAGCTTGTGCTGAAGTCGGTGAAGCACGCTGCGGGGAGAGGACACCTCCAGCTGAGCCGGTGGCTGCAGCGACCGCCCGACCCGTCGGACTGCGAGAAGATGGACCTGCTGATGTGCAGCGCGTTCGAGGAGCGGGGCGGCGTGTGCAGGATGGACGTGCTGACGCCGGGCGCCGGCGAGCCCGCAGCGCCCTTCGGTCCGGCGGACCCGCGCGGTCCGTGCTGCGTCGCGACGTGCTGCGTCAAGAGCGCGCTGCTGGCGTGCGTCCTGACCGCCGCCTGCTTCTTCTCGGTGGCGCTTGTGCGCCGGCACCTGAAGGACGCGCTTGTGTGGCTGGAGAGCCTGGACGGCCTGATGGGCGCGATGCTGTTCATCGTGGGCCTCATCACCGTGTCGTTCCCGTGCGGCTGGGGCTACATGGTGCTCAACGTGGCCGCCGGTTACCTGTACGGCTTCGTGCCCGGGGTGGGCCTGGTGATGGTGGGCGTCCTGATAGGCACCTTGGTGGCGCACGTGGCATGCCGGCGCCTGATCTCGGGCTGGGTGCTGAGCCGCGTGGGGAGCAACGAGCAGCTCAGCGCCGTCATCCGGGTGGTCGAGGGAGGCAGCGGGCTCAAGGTGGTGGCCCTGGCCCGACTCACCCCCATCCCTTTCGGCCTTCAGAACGCAGTGTTTTCGGTGAGTGATTGCAATAAAACACGTCATGCCTCACAGTTGCGTGGGATTTGAACCCATGACCTAACACTATATCAAAAATATTCTCCTATACTGCATTCTGCCCTGATGATGCTGTACATCCTAATGTGCTTTATTACTCTTGTACCACCCGATATGGTAGAAATTCAATTTATAATCGAAAAGCCACCAAAAGTTTGTTTGTTTTTTTACCAGAACAGCCAAACCATAACTTCATCATTGCTGTACGGCGTTGTGTAATAACAAACAACAAAACACAAGGATTCTGTGATGTATCTACCAATAATCTGCTTATTTTCCACTAAAACCACAATTTTGGCTCAACATTTGATTATGTTTAAATATTAACGTGGAATATCTTCTTATCTGTTTATTGTAGCGACGACGATCATAGAGATAGCATGATCATAGACATCAAAATAAATAAATCAATTGAGACTCCTGTTAAAGGTCTCTCGAATACACTCACGTTAGGCTGTTTGTTGTTATAATATATCAATTCTCTATTGTGGTTTTTGAGCAATGAAATCCTATTGTTTGGCAAAAATAAATAAATAAATAAACTAGAAGCAACGTGCGGGTGTGTCTCTAAAAACCCTAAAAGAACATTTCCATTCTTTTTACTGGGCAGTGTATTTACAATGAACATATTTCCCCATCAAATGCAACCTTTCTTCCCACATATTTACATCTCGGGACCTTTCATCTTATATTTGCACGACGTTAGTTACGCTGCCGTGGCAACCAAATGCTCCGTTTTTAAAATTTTTGAGTTTAAAACGACTTCTCGTTTCAAGTCTTTCTGATTATCGTTTAGATTGGACGAAAATAATCTGGACGTTTTGAAAGCGCGTATTTACGAGACATCTCTTCGGAATGATGGATCAATGTCTTGCTGCGCGCTAGCGAGGGATCACGGGGGTCAAAAAATATAATTCTACCGTAGCACTGTCGCACTCTTCATTCTGATTGGTCAGAAGTGGCAGTTTGGACTAGTGATACTTTTATATCGGTAACTTCTTAATCACAGGGTCTTTACACAAACCCAAAGCGGAATACTAAATGCATTGAGGTTTTCTTCCTGACTTTTATTTATTTATTTTTGAACAAATGTTCTCTAGTGAGGGGCACGGGTGGCGTAGTGGTTAGCACGTTCGCCTCACACCGCCAGGGTCCGGGTTCGATTCCCGTCTCGGCAATGTGTGTGTGGAGTTTGTGCATGTTCTCCCCGTGCCTCAGGGGGTTTTTCTCCGGGTTCTCCGGTTTCCTCCCGGTCCAAAAACATGTACGGTAGGTTGATTGGCACCTTGGAAAATTGTCCCTAGTGTGTGTGTGTGTGTGTCCTGCGATGGTTTGGTATTCCATCCAGGGTGTATCCTGCCTTAATGCCCATAGACGCCTGAGATAGACACAGACTCCCCGTGACCCGAGGGAAGATCGGATAAAGCGGTAGAAGATGAATGAATGAACAAATGTGCTTTTTGTTGCGTTTACTTAGTTCGCAGATGTTCCATATCATTGGATATTACTATAAATGGCTAAAATGCACAGTGCCATGTTTATGATCAGATAGTTATGGGGTCAAATCCCGGTTGGAGGGATAGGTGTATATATAGATGGATGGATGAAAGAGATGTGGGTGGATGGATGGACGGACTGGATAGATAGGTAGATATGCGGTTGGAGGGATAGGTGTGTATATATATTGATGGATGGATGAAAGAGATGTGGATGGATATTTTGCTGGATAGATATGATGGGTGGATATTGATGGGCGGATGGATGGATTGGATACATAGGTAGATATGCGGTTGGAGGGATAGGTGTGTATATATAGATGGATGGATGAAAGAGATGTGGATGGACTGCTCCCTGGGTGGATGGGTAGATGGATGAATAAGTGTCACAGACGGATAATTGTACTGATCCCACCACCAACGTTAGGAAGCATTAGCTGGATTTTCGGATCAGATTATGAAGAGCGTTTTAAGGCTCTTCGGGATCAGCTACAGACACCAGCGGACTTTCCCCCCCCAGCCGCTCCTCCAAAGCGATTTTACAGGGCGCCAGTCGGGCAGATCGTTTTAATTAGAGTTAAACGGCCGGTCTTTACCGTATAGTCGGGTGACTTAATCCAGCCGCGATCTCATGCATCTCATTAGCAGGACACGATTGTTCTACGTAGGTGTAGGATGAAGGTGATGAGGGTGTCGGCCGTAGTAATTGTAGCCCCCACAGTAGCCCGGATTATTAATTTTTGATTAAGCGACACAGGAGACGCGAGAAGCAGCGGCTGGGCTTAGCAAGGTTGAAAAAGCGCAGCGACAGGGATGATGCTGTACGTCCTAATGTGCTTTATTACTCTTGTACCACCCGATTTAGTGCTAATTCAGTTTATAATAGGTTTTTGTGGGAGTTTTTGTTTGTTTTTTTGCAAATTGTTCATTTCTTGAGTGGTTGTTTGAATTGTTAAAGTCTCCTTTAAGAATTATGTTCCGGTTTTGGTTGCTTTCCATATATACTGGTGATGCGTGTTGGTTCCATACAGCAACTTGGTGAGGAGCTCGTACCTATTATGAATTCGTAGCTAGGTGGCATAATTCTGGGAAATTTCGGAAGAGTGAATGAATACACTTTTTTTTTTTTTTTTTTGGTTAATAAAAGACATCCATCGCCTCTTTTCGATTCCATCCTAACATTACAAGCGGTTGAAATGATCTGGGAAGGACAAGGACCGAAGTTTTTAGTGGCGAACGAGGTTTGCGAAATGTTTTCCCGAGGTTTTCGATGGCACGACTCTGGCGCTAACATGAAAACAAAACTTGTTTGTACAAAGATTGTGGTAAACATTTGAGGTTCTAGCTTGTTAGAAATCCTGGTTTAATAGACAGATTTGCTTGATAAATAAATAAATAAAAGAGACGATGCTTAAGTTTAGCGAACAAATATTGTCTCTAGAATCGTCCTGAACCGCTTGGAAGGCAAAACTATGTACCTGCTATCCAAGGTTTTAATTCGATCGCGCCGGCGATGCAAGCTAATCTGAAATAATAGCAGTCGAGAAGCTGGTGTTTCAGGTTTTGTGTAAACAAAAACTGATAAACCCGCTTGTTTACATGTGCATTGGGTGTGTAGCGTATTCTAGTGTAAGCAGTGGAGCGGAAAGGCACTCATTTTATATATATATATATATATATATATATATATATATATATATATATATATATATATATATATATATATATATATATATGAACCTTATGGAGGTTGAATTTTTGAAATGTATTTTTGTTTAATCAGGTTATACACGATTACGCGTTTTTATATTTAAAAATTCCGAAATGTTTAAACCGTAAGCCTTTTTCATCTTGCGAGTAAACGGTCGATGGCAAAAGTATTGGCACGCCAATATTCCCATATGGTGTTTGTTTTTGTTTTAATACCCAATTTTAGAAGAGTTCATTTGAACTCTTCCCTGGAGATATTCCGCAGGATCCCGCGGGATTCCTGTAGGGATTCGTTCAGGCCGTACGGACATTAGACGGTCAGGTCAATAATGTAGGTGATGGTTCCAGTTCATCCCAAAAGTGGTTCATTTATATCCTACGGAGATTAAGTTTAAAAAAAAGGATATATGTATTCTTCCAGCGAATCGGCTCATTTCTTTAAATTGGAAAAGTATATGTGCACCAAGAAGTTTATTTTCATGTATATTAGTTTGGGTTTTTTTTGGGGGGGGGTGGGGAGGAGTGAATGCTCTTTCTAACATGGACATTTACATGTGTAAAGTTAAAGTGCAATAAAAAAAAGAGTGTATAGGGTTATAAAGCTCGATAGCGGGAGAAACTAGCACTCCTAAACCGTGTAAACCATTGCTGGAGCATGGTAAAAGTTCGGAGAAGAACTACAAATGAATGGGGAAACTGTCCCAATACTTTTGCCACACACTATAGTGTGTATATAAAGAGTTTTCTAAGAAACTGCTTTACCCTGCTGTTTTTAATGCTCTGTAAAATGCCTGGTCACGAGCGAGGTTTATTTGAATGTTTTATTTATTTATTTATTTTTATAAGGGCTCTTATGACCCATGAGACTGCTGGGCATCTCACGTCCATTTCACTTCTTTCTTTTACTTAATTATGCTTCTTTTGTGATTATTTAATAGGTTTTTGCGTTCCGCTACTAGCTTCAGCTGTAAACGCGTGGCTGGGTTTGACAGTATCTCCTTGCCGTCACCTCCTTCAGGCTCGTTTCAATAATGTATTACTACAAGTGGCTTTTGTTAGATGACCCTCCTCAAGGGGCTAAAGGGTTGTGTCAGCATGACTGTATACTTTGCTTACCTAGAAGGCACTGACTGGGCTGTGGATACCAGAGCGGTTTCAAAAGAAATGCCCTAATATGTAAACCAGGGAAGATGAAATAACAGGCTTTTAATTATTATTACTCCATATTACAGCACAGTGAAATGCTTTTTCTTTTCTTTTTCTTTTCTTTTTTTTTTTTTTTTTTTTTTTTACATTCCTATCGAGATGGGGGGTTTAGCCGTGATCCAGCACCCTCAGGAAGCCTGGGTCAGATCTAGAGGTCGATCGATTCTTCGATTTTTGTCGATTAATCAGCATTGGTAGTTAATTGGTGTGATTAACTCTCAGCATTTGGCAAAAAAAAAATCATATTGATAGTTTTTCCGGGTTGCTTCTGAGAAGGTTTTTAGTCATTACAAGAGCGCCCTCTAGAGGCGAATGAATGACAACACACTTTGTTTTTTTTTTTTTTTTTTTTTTTTTTTTTTTGTAACTAAAAGATCCAATATCCAATAAAAACGTTCACCCGTGTCATCATCTATAAATTGGCTCCCATCTTTTCAGCCTTCCGACCAATCAGAATTGAGCGCTTCGACTGGAGCGTTATAACCACGACATTACAAAAGAACGTGTAGCTCCGATCCCATGTCCACTCCTTGCTTATCCATGATTACAAGAGCGGCCTCTAGAGGCGAATGAATGACAATGCATGTTTTTTTTTTAACTCTTTCTTTTTTTTTCGACAAGTACGATCCAAGCTAGCTATCGAAAAATTCCCATAATGCCATAATTCCGCCATGAAGGGGTTTCCCTTAAAGGTATGGAGCAGGTTATGCTATGAAACAGCATCAGCAGAGCAGAATGGGTTAAGAGCCTTGCTCAAGGGCCCAAAAGTGACAGCTTGGTGCTATTGGGGCCTTGAACCACAAACCTTCAGCAAGGGACAGCAAATGTTTACACACACGGACTTCCTGCTTTCCTGGATCCCACTTCCTGCAGAAGCACTGATCTTTAGTATATCTGGACATTCGCGGCTTCATCGATAAACACCTCCTCCCGAGTCGTGACTGGAATTCGCCACGATTTATAGAACGCTGCGCCGCTCGCCCTCGGAAGGCCTTCGACAAGGACGCGCGTAACAGTGTGGGTCTAGTATTACTCCGCCGCATTTTCACGTCGGCGTCAACAACCCCGCGTACGCCGAGCTCATCCCGGAGTGTTGTGTTGCGCCCGTCTCCTCACTTTCTGTTGACGTCTACATTTCAGCGCGACGTGCATTTCTTCTTCTCCGAGCGAAAAGCAATACTCTGCATTATGCAGGTAAACCGATACTGTGTGCACTGTACAGGTAGATGATGATCAAAAAAAAAAACGGACCGCGGTATGGGATTTCTCTACTTTTCACGATGACTGGGTTCGCTTCAAAAACACAGCTTTGTAGAAAACACATCTGTAAATATAAATGGATTATATGTGTGTGTGTATATATATCTATATATATATATATATATATATATATATATATATATATATATATGTATATGTGTATGTATGTATGTGTGTGTGTGTGTGTGTGTATATAGTGTATATATATATGTATATACAGACGTGGACAAAATTGTTGGTACCCTTTGGTCAATGAAAGAAAAAGTCACAATGGTCACAGAAATAACTTTAATCTGACAAAAGTAATAATAAATAAAAATTCTATAAATGTTAACCAATGAAAGTCAGACATTGTTTTTCAACCATGCTTCAACAGAATTATGTAAAAAAATAAACTCATGAAACAGGCATGGACAAAAATGATGGTACCCCTAACTTAATATTTTGTTGCGCAACCTTTTGAGGCAATCACTGCAATCAAACGCTTCCTGTAACTGTCAATGAGACATCTGCACCTCTCAGCAGGTATTTTGGCCCACTCCTCATGAGCAAACTGCTCCAGTTGTGTCCGGTTTGAAGGGTGCCTTTTCCAGACTGCATGTTTCAGCTCCTTCCAAAGATGCTCAATAGGATTGAGGTCAGGGCTCATAGACGGCCACTTTAGAATAGTCCAATTTTTTCCTCTTAGCCATTCTTGGGTGTTTTTAGCTGTGTGTTTTGGGTCATTGTCCTGTTGCAAGACCCATGACCTGCGACTGAGACCAAGCTTTCTGACACTGGCTAGTACATTTCTCTCTAGAATTCCTTGATAGTCTTGAGATTTCATTGTACCCTGCACAGATTCAAGACACCCTGTGCCAGACGCAGCAAAGCAGCCCCAGAACATAACAGAGCCTCCTCCATGTTTCACAGTAGGGACAGTGTTCTTTTCTTGATATGCTTCATTTTTTCGTCTGTGAACATACAGCTGATGTGCCTTGGCAAAAACTTCGATTTTTGTCTCATCTGTCCACAGGACATTCTCCCAGAAGCTTTGTGGCTTGTCAACATGTAGTTTGGCATATTCCAGTCTTGCTTTTTTATGATTCGTTTTCAACAATGGTGTCCTCCTTGGTCGTCTCCCATGTAGTCCACTTTGGCTCAAACAACGACGGATGGTGCGATCTGACACTGATGTTCCTTGAGCATGAAGTTCACCTTGAATCTCTTTAGAAGTCTTTCTAGGCTCTTTTGTTACCATTCGGATTATCCGTCTCTTAGATTTGTCATCAATTTTCCTCCTGCGGCCACGTCCAGGGAGGTTGGCTACAGTCCCATGGATCTTAAACTTCTGAATAATATGTGCAACTGTACTCACAGGAACATCTAGTTGCTTGGAGATGGTCTTATAGCCTTTACCTTTAACATGCTTGTCTATAATTTTCTTTCTGATCTCTTGAGACAGCTCTTTCCTTTGCTTCCTCTGGTCCATGTCGAGTGTGGTACACACCATATCACCAAACAACACAGTGATTACCTGGAGCCATATATATAGGCCCAATGGCTGATTACAAGGTTGTAGACACCTGTGATGCTAATTAGTGGACACACCTTCAATTAACATGTCCCTTTGGTCACATTATTTTCTGTGTTTTCTAGGGGTACCATCATTTTTGTCCATGCCTGTTTCATGAGTTTATTTTTTTACATAATTCTGTTGAAGCATGGTTGAAAAACAATGTCTGACTTTCATTGGTTAACATTTATAGAATTTTTATTTATTATTACTTTTGTCAGATTAAAGTTATTTCTGTGACCATTGTGACTTTTTCTTTCATTGACCAAAGGGTACCAACAATTTTGTCCAGGTTTGCGAAATGTTTTCCCGAGGTTTTCGATGGCACGACTCTGGCGCTAACATGAAAACAAAACTTGTTTGTACAAAGATTGTGGTAAACATTTGAGGTTCTAGCTTGTTAGAAATCCTGGTTTAATAGACAGATTTGCTTGATAAATAAATAAATAAAAGAGACGATGCTTATATATATATATATATAAAAGAGACGATATATATATATATATATATATATATATATATATATATATATATATATATATATATATATATATATATATATACACATATACATACATATATACATACATACATACATACATATATGTGTGTATGTATGTGTGTATATATATATATATATATATATATATATATATATTATATATATATATATATATATATAATACATAAACATAAACAAAATAAAAAAGAAAGAGAAAATAAAAAAGCTATGCATGTTTATGTATTTTTATGCCTTTGTTGTCTATGTACCCCGTACCCCCCCCCCCCTTGCGTTTAGATCATCACTGACGTGTCCTTGCCCGACTACCTGGTGGCTTCGTCAGTGGGCCTGCTGCCCACCCAGCTCCTCAACTCTTACCTGGGCACCACGCTGCGCACCATAGAGGACGTGATAGCCGAGCAGAGCATCAGCGGATACTTTGTGTTCAGTCTACAAGTAAGGAAATTACAGGGTTCGTCTAATCTTCCAGCAACACCCTCAACCCAAAAACTACACACACACACACACACCACACACACACACACACACACACACACACACACACACACACACACACACACACACACACACACACACACACACACACACACAATACTCGTCCGTCAAAACAGTCAGCGGGGGTGCAGTGACTAATTCCCAGAAGATTAGAAGGCAAGAGTTGAACTTCACACACTAGTGAGGATTAGACACTTGTTTGGGGGGGGGTCGTAACCCTTTTGAGAACTATGGCATAGATGGGTGGATGGATGAATGGATGGATGGATGGATAGATAGATAGATAATTGTATATACCATTAGCCGCAGACAGACGGACAAATAAATAGATAGATAGATAGATAGATAGATAGATAGATAGATAGATAGATAGATAGATAGATAGATAGATAGATAGATAGATAGATAGATAGATAGATAGATAGATAGATAGATAGATAGATAGATAGATAGATAGATAGAATTTGGATGGATGGATAGATAGAATTTAAATTGATATATAGATGGACAGATAGAATTTAAATGGATAGATGGATAGATAGATGGATAGATAGATGGATAGATATATAGATAGAATTTAAATAGATAGATAGAATTTAGATGGATGGATGGATAGATGGATAGAGAGATAGAAAGATTACAAGATCATCTGGGTGGGCGTGTCGTCATCTTTAAATTGGCCCCCGTCTTTTCAGCCTTTCGACCAATCAGAATTGAGCGTTTCGAATGCAGGGTTATAACCACGACATAACAAAAGAAGGTCTAGCTCCGATCCCGTGTCCCCTCCTTGCTGATCCCTGATCTCCATCCCCTTCAGATCTTCATCAGCATAGGGCTGATGTTTTACGTCGTGCACCGGGCGCAGGTGGAGCTGAACGCCGCCATCGCCGCCTGCCAAATGGAGATGAAGACGTCGCACATGAACGGAAACGCGCCGGGCCACCCGAGCTCGGCGTACTGCAGCAAGCGGGCGTCTGCCTCCGGGACAATCAACATCGTCTAAACCCCACCCCCACCTATCCCCCGAAAGTGCACCGACACGCCCCTTTCTCCAGAGGCGCCATGGCGACGGAGGCATCCGAAAAAAGGCCACGGGAAACGAAACGCCCCGGTCAGGCTCCGAGAAGACGTTCGCACGGGGAGTCGAGTTGTCTTTGTGTGACAGGAGGCCAGTATTTTGTACTGCGGGACGACAAAAAAACAAGAGCCTAATACTTTTGTTTGTTTGTTTGTTTGTTTGTTTGTTTTTTCGAAATGGTTATTTTTTTATAGAGGACGGATTTAAATTAGAAATTTTCTACCCATCTAGAGCAGCACGGGATTTGCAAGAGAACACTACGGAGCATTGTGCAATGAAGAGACAATTCCTGGTGGAAATGCGAAATATTGTCAGAAGCTTTTAGTAACACATTTGACATTTTTGCTTTTTTTTTCATAACTGTTATTGTTATTATTATTATTATTATTATTATTATTATTATTATTATTATTACAGAACCGGCTCGGTTGCTTTCACGCCAAACCGGGATCACATTTGCAGTTCGTCACTTCTTCGAGGAACAGATGGAAAGGAAGGCAAATTTCCCAGCAGGGGATTTAACAGTGTCCTGCCAAGTGCAGCATGATTTTTTCCAAACAGGGGTGTCATTTTTTTTTATTTATTTATTTTTCTTCTTCTTTTCTTCCCTCCGTGTATTCAACTCACGATAATGTTGCTTGGACAAGATGGTCAGGCTTTTTTGTGTTTTTTTTGTTTTTGTTTTTTTTAAACATAAGACTACCATAAAGCCATTCCGAATTTAATTTTACTTATTTATTTTCTTTATTTTATTTTTTTTTGGGGGGGGGGGTAAAAATGTTATTCCGATTACCCGTTCCATTGACCTTCTTTATGGTGTGCAATATTAGGCTGTCACTGTTAATATTTCAGGTAAATTCGAACCCACACAAACAAAATCGCTATTTATTTAATGCTTCGTTCATATTATTATTATTATTATTATTATTCAAAGTAAATAATCATGGGCGAATAGAAATGTATTATTTGCTGAGATCAAGCGGCACTTTAAACCGAACCCCTTCAGTTCAGGATCGCGAGCGATTAAAGCCGAGCACGTGCCCCGCCACCCATACAATGCAAACGTTTATTAGCACATCCTAACAACTTGACGTATCTTAAATCCCTTTATTCACACTCTCGGTTGCGAGTGCATGTGGTTCCTAATAATGCAAAAATTAGAAATGTGGTTTACACATAATCTGGCGTAAAAACAAACAAAAAAAAAACACTCGTGAGCGCATAAAATGAGGTGGTATCAAAAAGTGTTTGAGTGTAGTTCTGCATCCTGACAGCAGATGGCAGCACAAAACTGCACGCACAGTCACAGGGAGCACCGACCTTCCCGAAGATGAAGCTTGCCGCTTTGACGCCCGTTTAGGAACGTCGGGAAGGCTGTAGTTTGAACGTAAAGGTGTGGGAAAAAAACGTCGATGAATAAATAAAGTACTTTCTTGTAAAGTCTCGAAACTTTTTGGTATCACCTCATATCCAGGACAAATGGCACTTTTTTTTTGTTTACACTTGTCCAAATATGTATATAAATATGTAAAATTGCAGGAATTTGCCAGACTGGAAATTTTCCATGGGAATTAATGGGAATGGGGGAAAAAAATGGGGAATTTACCAAATTGCCGATCAGCCCGTGAGGAGTTTCAATGTTATTTCTAGTGCACGTTTCACAACCGACGGTTTTCCTCCATGCGGCTTCGTAAAATGTCAAAAAAAAAAAATAATATGATAGGACAAAAAATTAGAAACGTGTGTTTATTCCCGGTGCGAGCCTGGCGGAAAAACTGGAACGAGGAAGAAACCTGGAAATTTGTAATATATGTAAAGGTGGGGATCTTGTAGGATCTTTTTGGTTAAAGCAACCAGGTTTCCTCTCTGCACGTTCATCAGTCACATGCACACAACACACTTTCCTGTGTGGCCACGCCCCCTTACATGCGTCCCTTTTATAACACCGACGCGTCATTTCTTTCGGGCGAGTATTTGCTTTAACGACAGAAATATTCGATGGGTTTCTGTTTACAACTTCTATAGTGTGTTCTATGGCAAATAATACAATACGACTTTTTTTTTTTTTTTTTCCTAAGTGAAACCTGTCATTTTAATTTACTGTTTTATGTAAAGGTGTGGGTCTTTCAGAGTTTATTTTGGTTGCGTCCCTTTTACCCTTCTTTAACACCATGACAGTAACGAATTCATTTAACTCGACCCAACCAATTCTTTCGGGCGAGTATTTGCTTTAACGTATACACTTAGAAATATTCGAGGGTTGGTGTTTCTATATTGCTTCTATGACAGAACAATTTCTTTGCTAGGTGTTCTATAGTGTTCGTTACACTTGCCCCGTCTGTTCTAATAGTGCAAAAATAAATAAATAAAATACATAGTTTTTTCGTTTAGAAGATACTTTCATTTTTTTTTTTTTTTTTTTAATTTATTTACCCCAAATTTCAAATTATTTCCCGGCAATATTCCCCATTTGTAGGTAACATTTCCCCCTGGAATGAAAACATCATTTCTCTCTCCATCCCTAGAAATTCCCAAAGCGTTTAAACCGCTTATATATATATATATATATATTATATATATATATATATCTATATATTTCTATATGTTATAGACTATATATATAATATATCCTTATGTCGTTTATAATCATCTCTTTATATCAAATTTCCGTCTGGTGAAAACAATTTCTCTCTAATTCGAACTTATTCATATATATATACGTCCTAAAAACTATATATATAATACAATTTATATATATATATATATATATATATATGTATATATATATATATATGTTATTATTGTCCTAAAAACGTCACTAATTCCTCGCGACGCTACGACATGGCGATAATATGGATAAATATGGATAAAAAACACTTTTCTTAGATTAACTTTAACATGTTTATGCAACACTAGGCTTCCGTATATTTACATAAACATGTACACAGGGATAGACAAATCATTTTTGTTTTTTTTTGCCTGGAAGTGTGACTATAAAGTATGTTAACGCCGTATTTAATGCTAGCTAATTAGTATACAGTCCTTATAAGTACCCTGAACGTGGTGTTTATAACCCCGGGGACGCCGCTTTGTTTACATCAACACGCGACAGAGGAGGGGGGGGTGGGGGATGGAACAAACCAGGTCCAGGACCGAACCTTGGTCTCCAGGAGCAAACGATAAAACCTACCAGTCCACCCCGGGAGCGTTTTCGGATCTCTTTATTTCTAAGTTGTCTATTTTGTTTTTACGCGTATGTTAACACGCACCGTATCAGCTAGCGTAGTTTTTTTGTACCCCGGTTATTACATCACTTCCCCGACCTCCCCCTCCTCAGACATGTACTATTTCCGACGTTGCTGCTGCTTAGACCCGCGAGGTCCGAGTGAACCGATGTTAAGGGCTCGAATAAACGTACATCTATTACAGACACGTCAACTACGACACTTATCTTTTTACAGGCTACAGCCGTCAAAAATAAATATATATATAAATAAATACATAATTAATACGGCCGAGTTCAGGTTTGGCCTGCAATCTTTTTTTTTTTTTTTTTTTTTTTTAACCGGGTTGTTACGGGGGTTTTTTTGAAACGTGTTGCATGACGTATGAAAGGGCGAATACACGTACTAAATAAATAAATAAAAAGAAACGACGGACATTCCTTACCGATATTTCTGTCCAGATCCGTGCGATGGAGGAATGATTCTAGCAATAAGCGAAAAAAAAAAAAGCAGAAATGTCCGAGGTTCGGTCGCGAACATGCAACGTTCCTGGTCTTGTGTTATGATGTCAGCCTGCCTTGTACCTCTTGCTGCCTATGACGGGACATGACACTTAGCCTGTGGCATGATCATACACCAACAACGTTCATTGAAGGGAAAAAAAACAACAAAAAAAGCTTTCGAATGCAAAAAAGAAATAAATAAATAAAATACACAGTATTTTTTTTTTCGGGTTAATCGTTTAATATTTGCCACATAATTAATTATGCAACCGAGGAACTCGATCACTCTGACGGGAGGATGCCGAGACGCGGCGAAAGCTTTATCTGAGACTGCAGAAGCCCAGCGTTTCAGATAAACACATAATCAGGGAACGTTCTCGACCCCCAGACCATGAATCAAGTGCATTTATCAATTCCGCTGTATTTTTGTAATACAGATTCTTATACAGTGTGTAAACAGATATTTATCGCTGTATCACGCTTGTTCTGGGTTTATTTATGAAATTAAAATGAAAAGGTCTGATAAATAAATAAATAAATACGAATTGCTTGGTGTGTGTTTGATTTCTAATGGTCGGTTTCAGGAATATATATATATATATATATATATATATATATACTAACATGTATATATATATATATATATCATATATATATGTATATATATATATATATATATATATATATATATATATATATATATATATATATATATATATATATTTACAAGAACGGTTTAAGGGCTCTGGATCGGGGAAGGTTGCAGGTTCAAATCCCAACAGCACCACCATCACCAAGCCACCACTAGTGGGCCCCTTGAGCAAGGCTCTTAACTGGATAACGGCCGTCTGATAAATGCAAATGTTCAATCATCATTCATTCATCTTCTAGCGCTTATATTTATCCGATCTTCCCTCGGGTCATGGGGAGTCTGTGCCTATCTCAGGCGTCTATGGACGTTAAGACAGGATACACCCTGGATGGAATGCAACCCATCACACACACACACACACATTCACACACTAGAGACAATTTTTCCAAGGTGCCAATCAACCTACCGTGCATGTTTTTGGACCGGGGGAGGAAACCAGAGAGAACCCGGAGAAAAACACCCTGAGGCACTCCCCTTGCACTGGATCCACTGCCCCAAATACCCACATCATCTCCAGCTTAATCGATGTTAAGCTCAGGATGCGTAGCTTTTATGGAAATGTCCTTGGTAACAAGATATTTGTGCATTTTTATTTTTTTAATGCTCGTTATTTGTCTTTGGGAAAATGAAATTTCAGAATGGGAGATGGAAATAAAAAGGGATGTGTACTTTTCACAGAGCGTGGGTAAACATCCCTTTGTTTCCTGCAAGCCGTATTTCCATCGAGGCTTTCTCTCCGAACGAATAAAAGAAAAAGGCGGTCGGTGGGATCTGCAGAATCCAGTTTACTCATTGATTTATCCGGGTGTCTGATTACGCCATGAGATTTTCAAACCCTTAGTCGTACTGATCTTCTAATCAGAGGTTAAAGGTTGAGGATATGCAGGAGAAGATTACATTGTGCAGTCAGGGTGTTATTGTCTGTGTGTGTGTGTGTGTGTGTGTGTGTGTGTGTGTGTGTGTGTGTGCGCCTTTGCTTACGCAATGCTCATCAAAGGTCGCAAACTACACACACGGACAATAAAAATGTGCAGTATGCTGTTAGTTTAGTTCCTTTGTTTTTGTTCCACCAACCTTCATTCTTTCCAACCCTGGTAATTCTTACTTGAGGCATTGTCATGCTGAAACAGGTTTGCTTCTCCAAGTACGAGTGAAGGGAAACAAAAATCATTCCGTCATCCATCTGTACATCTATATATACACACCCACACATCTCCCTCCCTCCCACATCTCCTCTCTCTCTCTCTCTCTCTATATATATATATATATATATATATATATATATATATACTCACACTCTCCTTTCTCTCAGGAGTGAGATATCTATCTATCTATCTATCTATCTATATATATATATATATATTATACCCCTCTAATAGTAATATATAATACTAATAATATATACACCTCTCTCTCTCTCTCTCTCTCTATATATATATATATATATATATATATACCCACACTCCTTTCTCTCAGGAATGAGATATCTATCTATCTATCTATCTATCTATCTATCTATCTATATCATATATATATATATATATATATATATATATATATATATATATATATATATATATCTATATAATATATATATATATACCCCCTATATATACCCCTCTAATAGTATATATAACTAATAATATATACACCTCTCTCTCTCACTCATATAAATATATATATATATATATATATATATATATAGAGAGAGAGAGAGAGAGAGAGAGAGAGAGAGAGAGAGAGAGAGAGAGAGGGAGATGTGGGAGGGAGGGAGATGTGTGGGGTATGTATATGTATATGTATGTATGTATGTATGTATGTATATATATATATATATATATATATATATATATATATATATATATATATATATATATATATATATATAGTTGCCGCCTCTGAAACAGGACAAGTTAAAGCAAGTCTCTTCTGCTACTCAGCGTCGTATCTTCGCTGCCAGCCAAATGTCTCTTGTTTGAACTGAATTCCAAAGTACGTGCAGATAATAATCCATCAGCTATCTATAACACAAGGACAAAATCCAGTTCTAACACACCTGTGAGGATCTCACCTCTGAACTCGTCCTATCCTGAGCAGGAACGCACAACAGTATGTTCTGAGGGACAAGCATACTGAATTTCAGGAGAAAAAAAAACAAATGCATCAAGGATCGGCTCTGAGCCCTTTCCTGTTTGCAGTGGTGATGGACGAGGGCAGACGGGAGTCTCCATTGACGATGATGTTTGGGGGGGATATTGTGATTTGTGGTGAGCAGGTTGAGAAGAGGTGGGGAATGAAAGTCAGTAAAGTGTGTGTGTGTGTGTGTGTGTGTGTGTGTGTGTGTTGTGTGTGTGTGTGTGTGTGTGTGTGTGTGTGTGAACGAGAGGGAAGGCAGTGAAGTGGAAAGCTTGAATATACGTTTCATATAGTTTATTGCGTGTTTATGCAATTAAATACACAAGATTAAAAAAAAAAAAAACAAACAAAAACCGGTGCAATTCGAACACTTTCATTGGTAATGATGGAACACACTGATAAACGCCTAGACGTCTAGACAAAGCTGGACCGGTGTATAATTATACGCTGTAAGGCTTGGGAAATAGAGGTAGCGAGTGAATGTTTAAGTGTCTTTTTTTTTTTTTAAAACACGACGGAACAGGTGGATATCAAGTGGTAAAACTGCAGTAGATCCCCCAGTGATCGCTGGTGTAGCGGCCACAGTCCAGTTTCTCCATGCCGACCAGCGCCATGTGCTCCGGGCTCAGTCTGGACCCCGTGTTGGAAGGTCTGAGGTAGATCCGGTCGAAGCGGCACCGGCTGATGTACGTCACGCCTTTGTTGCCGTTCGTTTTGGTGTCCCAGGTGTATCGGAGGTGCTCCTGTTTGCCGAGCTCCTCCCAGACGTCCAGCACTCCGGGAGGCAGACCACCCACCTGTTTCACCTGCGTGTACGAGGCGCGTACGATTTATAAATCCCTCTTCACGCCGGGGACTTTTAGGGTTTTTAAAAAGGCATGTTAAAAAAGGCAGCTACGGCTGGATGAAGGTTTGCGGCTTGATCTAGCTTTCTCTATTTGGATGCTGGATACAGAATGCTGCCACCTGCTGGCAGAGGAGAGTTATGCCGGATAATCCGCCTAATTTGCAGCAGCGCAATATCCGATCTTCCCTCGGGTCACGGGGAGTCTGTGTCTATCTCAGGCGTCTATGGGCATTAAGGCAGGATACACCCTGGATGGAATGCCAACCCATCACACACACACACTAACACACACACACACACACATTCACACACTAGGGACAATTTTCCAAGGTGCCAATCAACCTACCGTGCATGTTTTTGGACCGGGGGAGGAAACCGGAGAACCCAGAGAAAAACCCCGAGGCACGGGGAGAACATGCACAAACTCCACACACACATGGCCGAGACGGGAATCGAACCCGGACCCTGGAGGTGTGAGGCGAACGTGCTAACCACTAAGCCACCGTGCTCCTATTATATATATTTGGTATGGAGGTTTATCGATGTAGATGCAGGTGAGATGGAGCACTAAACAGATGAAGATTGTGGCCTGAACAAACAAACAAACAACAAATAAACAAATTTACCTCTGCGTCTCGAAGGTTGGTGTCGCCTCCGAAGATGACCGTCGCGTTCTCCGGCTCCTGCCTCATCCTCTGAAACACCACCTCGAGCTGCTTCATCCTCTCGGCCGCCTGGTTTTTACAGCTTTCCAAGTGCGAGGTCATCAAGCACAGCTCCCGGCCGGAAAAGCTCACCTGCGCGGGATACGAGGAAATGAGTCGCTAGCGTGTTTTGCGCTCGCCGAAGCTAAAGCTAAAGCTAAAACTCCCTTACTCTGGCACACAACAGGTTTCTCATCATCTGCGTCATCGGGTAAGGAATCGTCTCGCTGCTCTGAAGCTTCACTCGTGATTTCTTCAGCATCATGGCGGTGAAGTAGCCTTCTTCGTTTCCTTCGGCGGGAACAGAAACGCACTTTAAAAAAACAAGAATTATAAAGGCAATAATTCTTATTAAGGAGTAACGGGGAAAATGTGCTGCGCTACCTTCGACGATGTGGTAGCTGACGGCCCGCTTCTTAAGATACTGCAAGTACTGAGGGATGAGTTCTTGTAGGAACACAACGTCTGGTGTGTAACTGTAATAAATAAATAAATAAATAAAAATTAAAAAGCCACATGCCACAAAAGTTAGTGGTCACCTGACTTTTATATATATATATATATATATATATATATATATATATATATCTATATATATATATATATATATATATATACGTACATATATACACATATACACACACAAACACACACATATATATATATATATATATATATATATATATATATATATATATATATATACATATACATATATCTCGAGTTCTGTGGGATATTACTCACAGCGCCAGGTAGGAGCACAGGCCTCGTGCTCGTTCCACCAGGTTCAGCGTGTCCAAGCCGTCCACGTTCCAGGAGATGAGCGAGAGCTTGCCGTCGTCCTCCTCCTCCGCACCGCGCTTGGAATCGGAGCAAGCAGGCTCGTCCTCGGTCAAGTCAACGCTAATGTTTAATAAAAATAATAAAGTGCCGCGTTCTAACTTAACACAAGTCTCTCGAGTGAAATAAAGCTATAACAATTCGGTACTAATTCCACAGAATGCATGTGGATCTGATCTGGTTTGTGATTTTGATTTGTTTGATTTGGCTCAGGAACGTTTTAAATGGCGGACCACAAGTCTGGTTAGTTTCCTCCTAATAATAATAATAATAATAATAATAATCTGTGTGATTCATCAAGTACGTTTGTGACACCATCTTAAAATAGTAAAACGCAACACTAAAGCAAGTGAAAATGCCTTATTTAGGCTTATGTGAACACTTATGTAATTGTTTTGACCAATCAGAATCGAGTATACGCCCCCACAAAGGGTTTAAACTAAGAATTACCTAAACTTGCCACATAGTGAATTTTTATTAGGCTCGCCACAACAGGGAGAGGAGGGGGGGGGATTTGGGATGCCATCGATACCCGATCCTGTGATCAAAATACATAAGTAGCTAGTGTAATAAATCAGCTCAGACATTCGACTTGTGGGCGGAGTTTAAATCCCCGCCTCTCTTAATTGCTCTGGATAATCGATCAAATGCATGCGAATGTAATAATAATAATAATTCCAGCCGGAATAATTCCGGAACAAAAAGGGGAATCAATGCGGACGCTTTCACAAATATCGCAATCCAGATCAATGAATGTCAAATTAAATCAGTGACGTCACAAAACACCATGACGTCATAATCGGCCCCCATTCACGTGACCTGAATATTTCAATGTGCATGGGGAGGATCGTCGTGGACGTTCACCATTCAGCAGGTTTTGAGTTCATCTTCCTTTTACACTCTGGGGCGTCGCTTTCTGTCTCCTTTCTTTTCCCCGTGGCTCGGTTCGGTTCATCCTCGGTGTCCTCGACGTCAAAAACCGACTCCATGTCCGCCTCGAAGAACGAATTCAAGGCTCTCTTGAAGATAAAATAAGATAAGATTAAATTAAGACCAGATAAAGATAAACATTAAGATAAATATTAAGATAAAATAGACAATTTAAAGATAAATACAAAAACCAGAGTCAAATCTCAAATTGCATCTTTTATTAGATTAGTGCACTAAGTAGTGAGCATCGAGTCTCGTACACTTAAGTACCCTAAGTAGAGCACTAAAGTAGTGACTATAGAGGCGTTTGGGCTTCAGCCTAACCTCCAGGTCCCAGTCGTTTTCAGCGAGGTAACACTGAGCCACGGCGTCGTCCGACCCAGTGACGGCTGCAAACTGCCCACAGAGCCGCGTCCGTGTCTCCTCTAATCCCGCCATAACGTCTTATGTCGGTTCTCCGCGGCGTCTGGATACAAACAAGCGCTAATAACGGCGCCGCTCGTTCAACTCGGTGTAGCCGGGATCGCTTTCCGGGTGAGACGCTGCTCTGCCGCGCGTTTCAAACGTTCCGCCAACGAGATCGTTTTAGCGAATTTGTGTAAATGTATTATTTCATATCACGTTACATTTTCAATAATACGGTTCATTATTATTATTATTATTATTATTATTATTATTATTATTATTATTATTATTATCACTTCAGGTTTCTTGTCATGAGGTGTTTTTTTGGTCACGTGACTCCCATGAT
>JACRUU010000012.1:16654056-16676556 GCA_030449085.1 Kryptopterus vitreolus | reverse complement strand
GAAAGGCTGCGTCCCTTCATGGAGAGAACTCATTCCATCCTGGGAGCAGCAAGTTCCGCCGATTACAACAACAACGTACGTTTTCTCTGTGAACCTCCTCCTGGAGATTTATTTATTTATGTATTTATTTATTTATTTATTTATCCGGCACAAATAAACATGTTTGCTGTGTGACAGACGCAAGAGCGGGACGAAGACCAGCGCACCCTCAACGCAGTCGGCGAGTCCCTACGGCTTCTAGGCAACACCCTGGTGGCTCTGAGCGACCTCCGGTGCAACCTGGCAGCGCAGCCTCCCCGGCACCTGCACGTGGTCCGGCCCATAACCCACTACACATCACCCGTCCTTCTGCAGAGCGGTCTGCCCCACATCCCGATACCGGTGAGGCGCCGTATATTTTAATAGTTACATCGCCTTCGCGGCGTTTATTGAACTCGCACTTTCTTCACGGACAGATGAACATGGGATCCACGGTTACAATGACCTCTAACGCCAGACAGCCAGGTGAAGGTCAGCCGCAGCCATCTGGCCAGGCGGAGGAACAGGCGCCGTCCGCTCAACCCAACGGAACCAATCTGACGCCTGGTCAAGGGACGCCACGCGTGATCAGGATCACCCACCAGACCATGGAGCCTGTAGTGATGATGCAGATGAACCTAGATGGTAGATATTTCTGAGATATGCACTCTATGCTTGGTGTGTTTTTTTTTTGTTTTTTTTTAGCCTTCCATTCCTTGTCTGAAATCATATAAATCCTTTTGATTCTATATTATTAGTGTTAAGTCTGATCTGTGCATTTCTGTGCAACAGATTCAGGCAGTGGTGCTCAGGCCCCAGGCCAACAGAATCCCCACGCTGCAGGACAGACTGGTCAGTGTCCACTGTCCCCCCCCTTCCCCCCCCCCAAACGTCCCGCATGTAAAAAGTATTGACGAGTGCACTGAAGCGAAAGCACCTTTACACCTCTACTTGCACCAAAGATCACTTTATAAAATGCTCCATACCCCCCCCCCTCCCCGAGCTGTGTCGTTGTTTATATATTGGCATGTTTTTAATACACCACTCTCTCCCTCCAAAGGATCCACTTCCCCCATGCACTTCCCCGGCTTGCCTCCCGAGTTCATGCAGGCCATTGTGCACCAGATCTCGCAGCAGGCTGCTGCAATCGCCACCGCCGCCTCAGCCGGCCATCACGCAGGTGCTTCCTCTCCAAACCTACCAAATGGGGACGCTCAAGGTGTTCCTTTCTCCTTCCTCCTCATCCTCCCCCTCCTCCTCCTCCACAAGCCAGGGTCGTTATCACTCGACCCACTTTTACTCCACACGTTCCACAGTCCGCCGGCACCAGGGCAGCTACGATTAACCTGCGTGCGTCGGGGCCACCCTCCGCCGGCCAACAGCCCGCCCAGGTACCTAGCATTTTTACCTAGTGGTATTACTGTCTTGTTAATAGTGCTTTATTAACCTTCTCGATACCTGCACTAGGGCCCGATGGGTAATTCTCCTATCACTCAGATGGTGAGCGGTTTGGTCGGGCAGCTGCTCATGCCGATGCACACGGGTGAGATTATAAACAGCATTATTTATTTAATAACTATTTAATAACTTGGAACAAGGATATAACTGTGTGTGTGTATGTACATATATATATATATATATATATATACATACATATATATATATATATATATATATATATATATATATATATATATATATATACACACACACGTATATAAGCTAATGTTTTTTTTGTTTGTTTTTTTGTTTTTTTTATAATCATAAATCAGGCACTGAAACCTCTACCTCCACTTCTTCAACCCCTCCTTCCTCATCAGCCACGCCTACACATACCTCCTCTACCACCACCACCACTAGCACGGCCTCCGTGGGCCAGTCACAGAACGAAGGTCTGGAGGGGAACTTGTCCCACCTTCTGGGCTCTCTCTTAGGTGGAGCAGGTGGAAGTGTCCCCGGAGGCCCTCCTTCCATTACCGTGACGATGCCTGGGATGCCTGCCTTCATCCAGGGCATGTCCGAGTTCATCCAGGTCAGTGTCTATTTTAACGAGCGTGTGAAAGACATGGATTTTCACTAATTCGTCTGTTTTTGTCCCCCCCCCCCTTTTCAGTCCAATCAGCCTATATTTTCCCCCTTTCCCCCTCCCCCGCCCCCGCCGAGCCAGCAGACTCCGCCCGTTTCGCCCGCTCCATTAGGGACTTCTCCGAGCGCTCCTCGTCCTCCCGGCGCCGGAGGAGACACGCTGAGCCCGGAGCTGTTCACGGGCATCGTCCAAGGCGTCCTGTCTACCATGATGGGTTCTCTCGGGGCCGGGCAAGGGAACAGCGAGAGCATCGCCCAGTTCATTCAGAGGCTCTCGCAGACCACCAACCTCTTCACTCCTGGAGCTGGAGATGCTGTGGGTGAGCAGTTAGGGATAATTTATAGTTGTTGAAGAAGCTCATGCAGCAAAATAGGGACCTATATATTCATTCATTCATCTTCTATCGCTTTATCCGATCTTCCCTCGGGTCACGGGGAGTCTGTGTCTATCTCAGGCGTCTATGGGCATTAAGGCAGGATACACCCTGGATGGAATGTCAACCCATCGCACACACACACACACACACACACACACACATTCATACACTAGGGACAATTTTCCAAGGTGCCAATCAACCTACCGTGCATGTTTTTTTTTGGACCGGGGAGGAAACCGGAGAACCCGGAGAAAAACCCCCTGAGGCACGGGGAGAACATGCAAACTCCACACACACATGGCCGAGACGAGAATCAAACCTGGACCCTGGCGGTGTGAGGCGAACGTGCTAACCACTAAGCCACCGTGCCCCTGGACCTATATATATATATAAATAAGATATGCATGTCCGCAGGTTTCTTCGGGGACTTGCTGTCTCTCGTGTGCCAGAGTTTCTCCATGGTGGACATGGTGGTGCTGCTGCATGGCAACCCTCAGCCCCTGAGTCGGATCCAGCCCGAGCTCGCTAACTTCTTCAACGAGAACTATCTCAGCGGACGAGATCCGAGCGACGCCAACATCGCTGTAAGTCCAAGTTAAACACCAGGGCGTCTAATCACCCAAGTCGCAACTTCCCGTTCCATATTTAACCCCTTTTGTTGTTTACTTTAATGGGAAAACGAGTATATAAATAATTATTATTAGATTCATTTTTTTTTTATTTTGTATTATTTTATATTATTTATGTAATTTTATTATTTAGTAAGTGAGCAAATTTGTGACTAATATTCTCTTAAATTTTCCTCAATCTCATAAAGCCCTCAACAGCTCAATTTTTTTATATCTGGCAACCTTTGTTTATACAAATAAACGAATCGCATCGGGCTCACTTACAGAGACGCACAGGGGCGCGGTCACGCCTGGCGATAGTTCGGGTCTCCTAGTCGAGGTAAAAATGTAATGAAGAACCCGAGATGGCGTCCCGACCGCCGTCCAATTAGAATTGAGAATTGCTCTGTAAACGTTATTCAGAAATTTGCATGCGTTTCACCTTCTGCCTTTTCCTCGAGTTCTAATCTAACGTTTCCCTTCAGTCCGCCGCCGGAGATCTCATCAACGGGCTGGAGGAGTACATCGCCGAGAGCTTTGTAAGTCCGCACTGAAATCGTACAACAGCTTTTCACAGGAAGCCGATTTTTCATTTTTTCCTCCCCTCACTCCCTCTCTCTCCCTCTCTCTCGCTCTCTCTCATTCCTCCGGTTAATGCGATCCAGTCCGCAGTCACTCCGCGAGAAGGAGTCGACATCATCCAGACCAACATGTCCTTCCTCAGACAGCAGTTCACTCGCATGGCAACGCACATCCTCCGCTGCACAGGTACACGTCTGTTCAAGGTGCTTTACAATTAAAGTAGCATATTAATTAACTCCCTCGCTTTTTCACTTTCTCCGTGTCGCGCGCGAATGCAGCCAAAACTCGAAAAGCCTCGAAAATTCCTTTTGCATTTGAATCTTCAAAGCCATCAATCGAGCCGCCAATCAAGTGTCAGGGGGCGGGACTACACCACCTGGCTCGTTTGTAATGCGACCAAAGAGGAAAAGGCAGTAATGGATGATTTTGCCGATAAACGATAAAAGTCTATTTACGCGTCCGCACAGAGTAAACACGACTGAATGTGGTCTTGTAATACAGTCTTTAAAATCTCTCGATTGTTCTTTAAAACGATGGCGTTGAAAATGTGCAGGAGATCACGTTATTTTTGTTTTTCCCTCTTCCCCACAGATGACACGTTTGGTCCTCGCTTGCTGTTTCTCTGCACTCAGGGTCTGTTCGAGTGTCTGGCTCTCAACCTGTACTGTCTACGAGGAGAGCAGAGGGCGCTGACGTCCGTCATCAACCACCGAATTGTTAGTTCGCTCTCACGTCACGATACGAGGCGGCGTCAAAACGTTACGAGATGCACCAAGGACAATGGCTGTTGGGGCACTTACTTATGACTGTGTGTGCAGCCTTGTGCTGCCCCCTGTTGACGTGTTACAACATTGAATCTTGAACCGTTTTGATTCCACCTACGCAAACTTGTACTGAAATTAACCTGTGTGGGTGTGTGTGTGTGTGTGTGTCCGCAGAGACGGATGTCTGCAGAAGTGAATCCCAGTCTAGTGAACTGGCTGACCAGCATGATGTCCATGAGACTGCACGTGATCCTGGACCATAACCCGGTGACGGAGGACCAAATCCGCCAATACGTCGTCTCCACGCAGGTCAGCGTCTCGCACAATGCACGCAAAAGCGTTTGTCCACACTCGCCGGTTCTAAACGTTTGTATCCTTCCGTGTCAAGCCCGGGTCCGGCGTAGGGGCGGAGTCGAGGACGGAGGCCGTACAGCACCCCGAGGTCCAGGACGTGGAGGTGAGCGCAGGATATAAGGGCTACGCGGACGTCTTGCACCTTCTAGACTCCCATAACGAAAGAGAACGTATCGTTATAGATGTCTCCGGCGGGCGCCGAAGAGGCCGAGGTACCTTCGGGAGACAGAACCGACTCCAGGCAGCCCGCTCCAGAACTCGCGCCGAATCGCAGGCCGTCCGCACGGGAACCTGCAGGGATGGCGGCTAACGAAAAGGAAAGGTCCGGGGTGGAGACGGAGCCCTGGGCGGCGGCTGTGCCGCCGGTAAGCCTTGCTCAATTTTCCTTGCGTCTCTATGGGAATACAATATATATAACTCTGTGTGTGTGTGTGTGGCAGGAGTGGGTGCCCATCATTAAGCATGATATGCTGTCTCAAAGGAAAATAAAAGCTCAGCCTCCCCTGTCCGACGCCTACCTTCAAGGAATGCCGGCCAAGAGGAGAAAGGTAGCGCATAAATACGTTTTTTTTTATATATATACCGTAAATTCTGGACTATAAGCCGCTACTTTTTTCCTAGGTTTTGAACCATGCGGCTAATAATAAGGTGCGGCTATTCTGCAGATTTTTTCCCGACCGCTAGGGGCTCTAACCGGAATTAGAATCAAAACTAACACAAAATAAATGCAAAGAAGAAGAATGCGCTAGTTCCTCTTTAGCAGATATAAGTGGGTAGAAGCGGATAGAAGGAGGACAAACTCTATCTTTACAAGGTTAAGGTGACGTGATTTCACACACAGGAGAAATGAAGATAAATACTGTAAATAGCGCTTATTTTCTCTTGGTTCTGTCCCGTTTTAATCAGTAAAGTTGCTGCTCGGTGCTCTCTCTCTCCTCCCCTGCTCTTTTCCCCACACACACACACACACACACACACACACACACACACACACACACGCACGCACGCACAAATCAGCCAAAGTTGTTCTTGATTTTCCCTCTCCCGATATAAGCCCGGTTCACCCTACAATCCCCGTCCGGGCTCGTAGCACATACCTAGTGTCGCGGACACGGACGCTCGATATATGTTTATGCCTAACCTTTGTCTGTTCCCGATTCCCGGACTTCCAAGTCCGCCACCTCTCCTGCTCTCCGGTACTCCCGGTACCACGGCGCACAGAGCGCAAGGCTCCCTAGCCTGTCTGGCCGCTCCGTATGAGCGGCGTCTCCTGAGTTCTTTATTCTAATAAATCCTGTTTTGTATGAATTCCGGATCTCCGCGTCTCTGTGCAGCGTCCACCGTTACACCGTGTTAAAATACAGGTTAGGAAAGGATCTATTTAGGTACATACATGTACATTTACAATTCAAAAGCGTTTTTTTTTTAGCTTTTTTTTTTTTGTTTTTTTTTTAATAGAGCGGATGCGGCTTATATGCAGGTGCGCTTTATAGTCCGGAATTTACGGTATATATTTGGCAACCTTTATATATCATACAAAAGATCAAACCAAATGGGGTATACTTGTTTGTTTGTTTTTTTTGTATAGTGTTGTCTTTTATTTAAAACTTACACCAGTCTGTATGACGTGTGATTTAGACTGCGCAGGGCGAGGGTCCGCACCTTTCTCTCTCAGAAGCCGTGAGCGTCGCAGCCCGAGCTGTAGGAGTCCGGCCTGTCACTTCTCCAGACAACCTGCAGGGGGAGCTCGACACACCAGAGATGCAGGACGCGTACAAACAACAGGTGACACAAACTATGACTTTTTTTTTCTTTTCTTTTCTTTTTTTTTTACCATTGTTTGTTAGAAAACATATAATCATGAATTATAATCCCAGATTTCCGCAGATTAGGGGACGATATTTTTTGACAAGAATCAATTTTGTGTCGTTTAATGATTATCGATATGATACAGCACAAGAGCAGCCTCTAGCGGCGAATCACTGACACTACATACTCATGTGCTTTTTTTTTTTTTTTAACACGCACTCTACAGCGTTCATGATATTTGATGGAGCATTAACTAAAGTTACCCGATTAAAATACAAATGCTTTTGAAAGGCTTCATTTAAAAATGTATTGGTAAATGTTAAAATGAACAAAGCGTAAGTTATAAGCATAGGTTATAATAAGCTTTTATTCACTTCAAGTGATGTTACAAATGGAATCTGTTTTTCCCCCCTTGGCCTTGTTCTAGTCTAGAGTGACAGGACTTGAACCCAAAACCCGCCGGATCCAAAGTCCGATCTGTTATTTCATTTTGTATAAATCTAAAAAGCCATAGGCCAGAGAATTGAAATGACATGTTTTTATAATAACATTTTATTTATGTATTTTTTTTAACTATTATTAAAATCCATTATCTTTCGCCTTTAACATTTTGCATGTTCAATCGGCATAATAATATCAGTTTTAATCTCTCCCTCTCTCTCTCTCTCTCTCTCTCTCTCACTCAGATGAAGACTGACCTAAGGAAAAGAGTAGAGGAAGATCCTGACTACAATTCTCAGCGCTTCCCGAACACACACAAGGCGTTCTCGGAAGACTCCTAGTCTAGTCGTCCCTGCATTCGTTTTCCAGACGAATTATGCGCTCTGTAGTCGGGCAATAGAGGAGCTGGAATCTTCTGTACTCTTCGCTCAGCAGCCATTGACGACTCGGCGGTTACACCACGTCTCCACGGCCTTTTCACCTGTACTTAACGTCCACTCACTCGCAAGCGCAGAATAACATCTGGATCTGTCGCGTCCGTGACGACGAGGCAGACGGGTCAGGCCCATCAGGCTATCTGATGTAAAATATATGAATATTGTTGTAATGATTTATTTTAGTAGTTGCCATAATATTATACACCATGTATATACACACACACACACACGAAAGTAAACAAACAAAAATCAATATCAGGCTTGTTTGTGATGTCCTAGCTCAGACGTGTATTAGCTGTGTAATTAGCTTTAACCCCTTCCGTATTTTTGCCCGTTTTTCCATCTCCGGCTAATCCGACGTCCTGAATTTCCCTGATCGTGTTTGTCCCTACAGCGAACCAATTACATCATCTACTTGTAAAACCGAATCAGTGTAATAAACGTTCATTTTACCGTGTGATTCTTGAATCCTCGATAAAACGCTGAAGAGGTAAAAAAAAAAGCGTAAAAAAAAATGTACGAGGAGCGAAAAAAACGCCGTCTGTTCACTTTTATTACATTTTCAGACCAGATGGGTTCGGACAGCACGTAAATAAACATCACAGCGAGGATTCCGTACACGTATTGGGATTTTTTTTGCAGATCGGTCGAGCGCTCAAAAAAACAAACAAAAAAAAAGATACTGAAAATAACACTGATTAATAAAGGCTCGTGGATTTACACGTACATTCCACAGAAGAGTCGATGTGTGGTGACCAAAAGTATGTGGACACCCAGTCTTACGGTTATAACACCAGTGAACGGAGAATGAAACTAAAACCGTGTGCACCAATCGGGTCGGGTATCCACAAACTTTGATTTGACGGGCCGCGAAACGATATGGAGTGTGTGTGATCCGTACACGCTGGCTGTGCTTCGTTCCGAATCTATGGCCCGTCCGTTGCTCAGAAATGGCTGATTCTAGGCTTAGGGCGCCAATAAATCCGAGCTCGAGAAAAATCATCGTTTCCAACATGTGCTGAAGGAAGCTGATGAAAAGCCGACGTGTATGGGCGAGGCTCGACCTCAGGAACGCATTCAGACAGAGGAAAAGGTTTGTGCAGAGTTTTCTTATTAATGCTTATTGATGCTATAACGCTTCATAGGTTTATTTTGTAGACACAATGAGCAATGTATGATATGGCCTTGTTAAAGACCACTTTCGATCAATCCTGAGCACTATAGACCAGCAAAAGCTCATAAATCCATTTCCCAACACTAATTTAATATAATCCCGACCAGTAACAGATGCTACAACGAAGCGACATTGTGATTCACTCACACTGGTCATAATGTTATACCTGATCGGTGCAGGATTATATTTAAAATGACTAATAATTGAGCTTTTTATGCATTTAATGAGTGGGAACCTCCTGCTATCCGTTCTATACATTCCGTAAAGACTGCGCTCTACACCGTTCCTCTGTTCTGAAGGCTCACGGTGACGATCGTCACAAAAACAACTTATTGCCCCGAAATTGCGCACACATTATGGCGAACTGGTTGGACCCGTGCACTGGTCTGTGCTTTGTGCGTTAGGGTAAACAGGAAATTACAAACACGTACGTGTACCGAGTGCACTTTCTGTACACGCCCAAATTGTGCATCAAATCTTGCTCTTGTCGTGAGGGCGTTGAAGGTCCTCCATTGTACCAGACCATAACAGAATGTAAACCTGTATGTCGATGTCTACAGTGTGATCCGATCGATTTACGACGGTGAGATTTCTATAGCGATATTCAGGACACGGCCTAAGGTTCATTCATGTTCATAAACATTAATAAACCGTTCATGAACCGTTCTTATTCCGGGACTGAGCGTTATCTGAATGGAAGTGAGCGGTGCAGTGAATCCCGGAGTGAAGCTTTGCGATGTCGCGTAACGAGGCCGGTGTGTTTTAACGCCTCGCTCGGCTCTACGAGAACGGGTTCTAGTCCTCCTCGGCGTGGAGAAACACGCGATCCGGTCTCTTTCGGCGACGCGCTGCGTGCGTTGAGCGTTCGTTAATCTTGAGCCTGTTTGATGGAGGAGAGAAGCAGTGGGAGAAGATTCAGAGCTGGTCTGTCCTCTTGAAGCCCCAGGGCCACCAGAGCTCCTGCTAACAGCGATGGCACTTTGGTCAGGATGGGCGGCTGAGCCTGCATGACCTACACACACACACACACACACACACACAGATTACACTTATTTTCTCACAAATCAGTCTAAAAGAAATAAACAGGTAAAAAAGAAATGAATGATTTTACCTTTTGAACTTTGTGACAGTGTATGAGTCCATCAGATCCCAAATAAAAGGTAGAGAATGCATCGAAGGTCCTGCGGATAAATGAGGAACACAACAACCACCTGGGTATTAATAAACCAACCAAGGTCATGTGATCAAACCCTTGGGGGGGGGGTCACAATGGCCTACCTGTAGAACTGGCTTTTATCTTTCTTATAGAAACGGAAGAGAAGTGTGTGAAAAGGCAATCCTTTGATCCTCCAGCGCGCTTTGATGGAGCCGTCCTCGGGGTGCTTGGTCAGCTTCAGGACCTCCAGCCGGGCATCTGCGTAATAGCACAGGCACAGGAGTCGCCACAGGGTCAGGGTCAGCTGATACGCCACGCGGCCTCTACGGAGGAAGAGACAGAGAGAGCGCGCCATCAATCGGCGGGGTCGTTCGTGAAGGATCTGTTCGTATTGAACGAGACTTTGATGGTGTTGTACAATATACCGGTAAAAGAATCGCAATACCCTGCTTTTAAAAACAATACCATTATTCATTTTATTAGGACTGGTACACACTGAATTTTGTTTTCACGCTCTTGGATACACTCCGACTTTCATGTTTGTGAATCTCGAGGCACGAAACTTTGTAAATAATTAGATATTGGGTGTTTATTAATAAATAAAACATTATTCAATTTCTATTATTTTATTTATCCGCCATAGTATCGATTTGGTATTGATATTGTGACAATGTCGGTATCGAAGTCAAAATTTTGGTATCGTGACACTAGGCTTTAATGTTTTATTTACACACACACACACACACACACACACACACATATATGGAATTCATAGGGAATTTTCCAGACGCCAAAACGTTTTCAGATTAAAACAGCTCTTCTTATACCACATCGTTCATGGTAAAGCTACTGTAATGAAAAGTATCCCATGTTATACCTGGTTTTCGTCTTGAGGAGGTCGTTGATGAACTCGACGTTGTTAGAGTACATGCTGTAGTCGTGATTCTTCAGGAAAAACCTGGGCAGCTGAAACATAAGATCATGTAACGAATATGACGAAGATGCAAGACAAAACATAAAATAAAAGTAGCATTATTAATGCTACTCTCACCTCGTCTCCAAAACATCCTACATGTCCCTCTAATAAACTCATTTCTAATCCTGTCCACTCGCCAACGAACATCTCATCTTTACCTTCTCTAGATCGGTCATTTCTTGGTCAGGTGGTTTCCAAAATGACCTAATCTGTTTACATCATGCTTTGCCTCTCTTGGTCCTGTTTTCCTAAATATAATAAATGATTGCTTGTGCAAAGGATTTAAAAGTAAAAAAATAAAATAAATCTGACCCAGATGCGGAGAACCTCGATCATTTCTGTCCCATTTCTAAACCTCTTGAGCAGACTGCGGCCTCTCTGAAACGGCTTTAGTTAACATTGTACCGAAAAAAGTTCAGTACAAATACGTGTTATCAGCTGACCCTGACCCTGTGGCGAGTTTATTAGAGGGACATGTAGGATGTTTTGGAGACGAGGTGAGAGACTGAGATGGTTTGGACGTGTACAGATTAGGGACATGGGGCTCAGAGGGGAGAAGAATGCTGATGATAGAGAAAAGAGGACGGAGGAGGTTTATGGATGTGGTGAAGGAAGACACGTGGGTAGTGTGGAGAAGGACGATCCTCTGTGGCGCCCCCTAATGGGAGCAGCCGAAAATGGAATTATTTTATTATTATTACTATTATTTTATTTTTTTTATGAATTACTTAAACCAAGCAGGCATTTTATTTAAAATAATTTTAAATACAATGTCTACAAAAGTCACTAATAATAATAATAAACTATGTTAATAAATGACTTTCCCATAAATATTAACAGAACAGTGACTTCGAAAGTGTGGTACCGTTACGCCCCAAATCATCAGGGGCATGATGAGATAGTGTTTAAGTATTACCTCGATCCTAAGCCTTTCGTACATGAGCGCCAGGTTCTCCTCGTTCTCATCGTGGTTCTTGCTGGAGCCTCTGTCCGTGCTTTCAGTGTCTGCGTAATTGTGCAGAAAAGGATGTGGAAACTTATGTGGATCTCTGAGTTTATCCTCAGTCCCCGGTATGGGATCTGTCGCAGGACTGTGAAAGCAATAAAACTGCGATCTCGCCGTGAACGGCGCCGGACACCCTTCGGCCTCGAACAAACTCCGAAAGGAGCTCGGCTCCCGATCCGGTTTGCGCTCAGTCCTCGACTTTCCCATAACACTGATGTCGTCTTCGCGTCTCCCGTCCACCGTGGTTAAAGGGAAAGAGAGGTCGGCGAGACGGTTTGCTCCCGAGGCCACGAGCTCGCTCAACTTGACCTGGTCAAACAGGGGAAGCTCCACCAGGACACGCTGATCGACCGCTTCCCGGGGTCTGAGCAGGACGCACATGATTAGGGTCTCCTCCTCCCAGTCGTCTTCTGCCGTTTGCTCTCTCGGCTGGCACGCATGATGGAACGGTTTAGGCGGACACGGTTTATGAGCGGATTGATATTGGAGGTTATTGGGAGGCGCCAAAGCCCATGACCCGCTGCTCAGCGATCGACAGGGCAAATTTAACCCCACCTGCGAATGAAAATATAACATAAATAGTTCATATTTCAAATATCCTGTAATATATCAGTAATACTGGAGGTCCCTTAGAGGTCAAAAAGGAGCTATGAGCTGATCTAATGTACGTAGGCTTATATATCTCGTGCTACAATACCTCAAATTTCCAAATGTAAGAACAACGATGGCTTTCCCTTCCATTTATTGTATTTTTTTTTAAATAAAATTCCCAGTCCAATAGGTTGCAACAGCCATGGAATCAGCCGCAGTTTCTGACCTTTTATTGTACGACTGGGCAAAATTCCAGTCATGTGGGAGTTGTTAAGGTGGACTACGTGTTCAGGAGATCAGTGGGCATAATGTGTAAATAAAACCATTCCCAAATCTCATAATTCCATATTATATCTGCAATCAAACAAACAAAAACAGTCCCAAATTGATGGTCCCAAAAATGCTAGGACAGTGCTATGCTTGCACTGTGTAGTATTATACCTTCTGTATGTATACATCGGCTGGGAGAGTGTTTTGGGAGAGCATTATTATATCAGATATATAATATGATTATATCATTATATATTGAAAACATTATGAGCATCATGAAACAAAAAAACACAACAAATGACACCCAGAACTGTTGTGCATTCTAGACTGGTTGAAAACCAGTTTACTCCTATGTCATTCTGGGTAACCGTGAGCAGGGTGATTATTGGTGTGTGTGTGTGTGTGCGCGCGTACGCACACTCGAGTAAAATTCATTCATTCACTCATTAAACATTATTATTATTATTATTATTATACACACCTGCCATACGTTCCAGCTGTGCTTCTTTGTCAGCGCTCGGCAACCACCACTCCTGATGCAGCCTACCAAAAACGAGACACCCTCTCTGCACACGGCCATTCAGGACAAGCTGCGGAAGATCCTTTGATATGATCAGCAAATTACCATTACGGAGCAAATCTCAGAATTGTTGTTTTTTTTGTTTGTCCCCTGTCCCTCTGCAGTGCAATCAGAAAAGCTGTGTGTGGTGGTGGTGGGGGGGGAAAAATAAGAACAGAAAACAAATGAATAACATTATTCCTTTGTAATATGAATGATTTATATAATTAGAAAGCAACCACAACTTATAAAACAAATAAATCTGGTCCTGTGGTGATGGGGTGGGGGGTCGTGAAAACTCTTCGTTATTTACACATGCCTGTAGTGACCACGAAGAGGTCACGTGACCCGGTCCTGGCTGACTGACAGGACCAAATTTTCAATGATACTATGAGGATAATGAGGATTTAAAAAAAGGACGCGTTTAACTCGCAGGACACGTTATAAATAAATATATATGGTTTTTTTACAGCTTAAACGAGATGCTACACGAGAGAAACGGGATATGCCCCTGACAGGCGGTTAACGCTTCCTGACTCATTCTGCTTTTACCGGGCGTTAGCAACAATGCTAGCAATAACTCAAATTCCGCATAACATTTCTCTCACATAATCACCGGAACACGTACCTGCGTTGTGTAAACCACTTAAAACAGCAAAAACGCGTGAAACGTGCAGCGCTGAAAAGGGTTATTTTGTGACGCGAACGCCGCCGCACCGGGAAAGTCACATCCCTACCGATGCCCTTCACCGAAATAACACTGCGCATGCGTCGAGCCCTGTTCTAGAAAAGGCGGTGCGAGGCGGTGCTCGAATGAAGCCTCCGTGTCACCGGATATGACGTAGCGTGCGTTGCAAATTAAAGTGTCTGTGACCCGCTGTGGATCTGGTGCGAGTCTGCAGATCCTTAACCTCCACGGACCATGTGATGTTTCTCCAGATCTCGGAATGATTAGATGTTAAAATTCACACTGTATCGGACCATACCCTAAAGGCAGCCATACCTATATCTCATCATACCCTAAAGTCGGATGCATCTATATCGCATCATACCCTAAAGTCGGATGCATCTATATAGCATCATACCCTAAAGTCGGCATCTATGCATCTATATCGCATCATACCCTAAAGTCAGATGCATCTATATCTCATCATACCCTAAAGTCGGATGCATCTATATCGCATCATTCTTTAAAGTCGGACACATCTGTATCTCATCATGGCCCTAAAGTCATACCCTAAAGTCGGACGCATCTATATCTCATCATACCCTACAGTCGGATGCATCTATATCTCATCATACCCTAAAGTCGGATGCATCTATATCGCATCATACCCTAAAGTCAGATGCATCATACCCTAAGATCATCATACCCTAAAGTCGGATGCATCTACCCTAATATGCATCATACCCTAAAGTCGGATGCATCATCTATATAGCATCATACCCTAAAGTCGGATGCATCTATATCTCATCATACCCTAAAGTCGGATGCATCTATATCGCATCATACCCTAAAGTCGGATGCATCTGTATCTCATCATACCCTAAAGTCGGATGCATCTATATATATCTCATCATACCCTAAAGTCTAATCGGATGCATCATCATATATCGGACCTCTATCTCATCATACCCTAAAGTCGGTCTATGCATCATCTATATCTCATCATACCCTAAAGTGCATCATATATGCATCTATATCTCATCATACCCTAAAGTCGGATGCATCTATATCTCATCATACCCTAAAGTCGGATGCATCTATATCTCATCATACCCTAAAGTCGGATGCATCTATATCTCATCATACCCTAAAGTCGGATGCATCTATATCTCATCATACCCTAAAGTCGGATGCATCTAGATGCATATCTGTATCTCATCATACCCTAAAGTCGGATGCATCTATGTCTCATCATAACCTAAAGTCGGATGCATCTATATCTCATCATCCCCTAAAGTCGGATGCATCTATGTCTCATCATACCCTAAAGTCGGACGCATCTATGTCTCATCATACCCTAAAGTCGGATGCATCTATATCGCATCATTCCCTACAGTCGGATGCATCTATATCTCATTATACCCTATCGAATCTCTATATCTCATACCCTAAAGTCGGATGCATCTATATCTCATCATCCCCTAAAGTCGGACGCATCTATATCTCATCATACCCTAAAGTCGGATGCATCTATATAGCATCATACCCTAAAGTCGGATGCATCTATGTCTCATCATACCCTACAGTCGATGCATCTATGTCTCATCATACCCTAAAGTCGGATGCATCTGTATCTCATCATACCCAAAAGTTGGACACATCTATGTCTCATCATACCCTAAAGTCAGTTGCATCTATATCTCATCATACCCTACAGGCAAAATATACAGTATAATTCAATTTTGCAAATAGAATTATAATGTATGAAGTTGTTCCAGGATGTCTTTTATTTGTATAGATTTTTTTAATAATAAGATTTTATTGTATAGATATTTTATTGTATAGATTTTAATAAATAATAAGATTTTATTATTTATTAATTAATAATTGTGAATGTGTATGAATGTGTGTGTGAATGTGTGTGTGTGTGTGTGTGTGTGCCCTGCGATGGGTTGACATTCCATCCAGGGTGTATCCTGCCTTAATGCCCATAGACGCCTGAGATAGGCACAGACTCCCCGTGACCCGAGGGAAGATCGGATAAAGCGGTAGAAGATGAATGAATGAATGAATTATTATTATTATTCCCTGCAGTACCGCATCGGGGCACACGTCCACACACACACACACACAGTATGGACGCGGAAGGAAGACAATCCGATAAATATAGTTTTTCCCGTAATGACTGTTCACACCGGTTATAACATACCTGAATAAAGCAGCAACCATGACTTAATGAAATCTCTCTGGTACTCATGCACGATGTAAGATCCTGTTAGGGGGGAAAATACACGTGTGAAAGAAAACCGAAACCATGCAATGTGCTCTATCCCAAGATATGTTTTCTTTTCATTAAAAGAATGTCTACACGTTTAAATAAGGAATATATAATGGTATATATTCCATTTTTAAAAGACTTTCAACATGCATGTTATTCGGATAAAGTGTGCATAACCTTTCTCAGCTCAAAACAGCGCACACTGTCAGCTGTATGGTGATGACGCAATATAATGCACCGTTTTCAATTAGTAAACATTGTGACGTTTAATGGTGGGAGGAGCTTAGATGGAGGGACAAAGATTTTGATTTTATTTAATTTACATCGTTTCTTTGATCGGGAATAAAATAAAATGTTCACATTTTCAATAAGCAGATCACCAAAGATGTCTACTTTTACTATGGTTCCAATAATAATGCAGATAAGGTCAAAAACTATGATAGACATAACGAGTAGATCATCTCATCTATGGTCTGGTCTGTGTCTCGTTTGTCATGTGACTTCCAGAATTATTGTAACAATAAAGTCATGATATGCAGGTATTTTATACATCAGACATATTTATACCTACCTATACCATAAAATCAACCATACCTATATTTAACCATACACTAAAGTCCGCCATACCTGTGCATGTCTATACAATCCTCAATGCCACGATGTTGGGGATAACTGAATTCCCCTGTGCCCCAAAGTATGCCATACATACATATTTGAATGCCCTAAAGTCGGCCATACCTAAATTTCCCATTGCCCCAAAATTAGCCATACCTTAAGCTCCCAATGCCACAAAGTCATCTATACCTAAATCTGCCAATGCCCTAAAGTCGGTTATTCCTATATCTCCCAGAGCCTTAAAGCCATTCATTCCTAATTTCCCAATGATTTAAAGTCAGCTATATCTGACACACCCAATGCCTTAAAATTGGTTATACCTATATCTCCCAATGCCTTAAAGTCGGCAATGCCTAAATCTCCAATGCCCTAAAGTCACTCATAGCTAAATCTCCCAATTCCTTAAAGCTGGCTATACCTAAATCTCCCAATGCCCTAAAGTCGGTTATACCTATATCTCCCAAAGCCTTAACGCCATTCATACCTAATTTCCAAATGATTTAAAGTCAGCTATACCTAAAAATCCCAATGCCTTAAAGTCGGCTATATCTAAATCTCCCAATGCCCTAAAGTTGGTTATACATTTATCTCCCAATGCCTTAATGTCAGCTATGCCTAAATCTCCCAATGCCCTAAAGTCAGTTATACCTAAATCTCCCAATTCCTTAAAGCTGGCTATACCTAAATCTCCCAATGCCTTAAAGTCGGCTATATCTAAATCTCCCAAATGCCCTAAAGCCAGCTATATACCTAAATCTACCAATTCCTTAAACCCGGCTATACCTAAATCTCCCAATGCCCTAAAGTCAGTTATACCTAAATCTCCCAATTCCTTAAAGCTGGCTATACCTAAATCTCCCAATGCCTTAAAGTCGGCTATATCTAAATCTCCCAAATGCCCTAAAGCCAGCTATATACCTAAATCTACCAATTCCTTAAACCCGGCTATACCTAAATCTCCCAAACGCCCTAAAGTCAGTTATACCTAAATCTCCCAATTCCTTAAAACCGGCTGTAGAAAAATCTCCCAATGCCCCAAAGTCAGTTAGTTACACCTAAATCCCCCAATGCCCTAAAATCGGCTAGCCAAGCCGCACCGCTCTACCCCTGCAGTTGCTTCACCGAGCCTGCGGAGGCGCTGTGGTTTCCCGAACTACCGGCTTTTGAAACTCTGTGGTGCTACTGAGCAAGGGGACGTGTAGGCCTCGTGTGCGCGCTTGTATCCCTCACACACACACACACACACACACACGCACACACACGCATACACACACACACAGCGACCTGCGCGTCACATTCGCCACCGTTTGGGATTAACGCAAAACTCGGGAGAAAATGCCGAAGAAAGTGAAAGAAGTGGCGGAGTGGGAGGGAGACGATGAGCCGCAGACAGGTTGGAGCGTGAGACCCCCACACGGCACATGATCAGGACCCGGAGAGGGGTGGAGGGGGGGGGGGGGGGTAGCCTCCGTTACACATCACACCTAGCACTGTTACAACCGCAGCCAGATGTTTGGTAGATGTTGCGTGTATTTCTTTAGCGGGATGTTTATAAATAGAATGGTTGCTGTTGATAAACAGTCACGTGGTCTGAACAGATCCTTCATAGCTCGGTTATAAAGCGCGTATGAGCTTCATCATCATCATCATCCTGGTCATCAGTTAGATCGTGTTGATCATGCTCAGCTCTTTGTGCCTTGCATTTCAATCATGTAACCTTTCTTTCTTTCTCTTTTTTTTCTTTCTTCCCCTCCTCCCTTTCAGAAAAAGTTGTCAAGAAAGGAAAGAAGGACAAGAAAGGGAAGAAGAGTGTGAGTGTGGGATACAGTAGCTTGACATTCGGACACTTTGTATATTAAACATATTATCTAGTATGACATGTAAATTATATTATTATATATTACATTTATTATCTTTTTTTTTTTTTTCTCCTCGTAGTTTTTCGATGAGCTGTCCTCGGAGAGCAAGGTGGAGAAGATGGAAGAGCCGGAAGTGAAAGAGACTCAAGGAAAGCAGGTACGAGTCGGTCAAACTGCAGACATGTTTCGGTATATCTATATATTTTAAGATGTATAGATTTCATTTGGCCTAAAATGCTTCTCTCTACAAACGTAATGGAAATGGAGGCAGGATAGCGCTAAAACAACAAACAACAAAGTATTGAAAATTGTATATAGTATATATATATATATATATATATATATATATATATATATATATATATATTATATATATCTAAAGCAACCAAAACCGACACACACAATTCTTAAAGGAGCCACGTACCATATTTAGCAGTTGAAGCAAAAAATGACATTCGTTAATAAGAAAGTAATATTTAAAAAAAAAGAATCATTTCCAGAGTGAAAGAAATGTGATTTTATTAAAGGGAGAGATTTTGAGTGGAATTTATAATATGTTACAATAAATTAGAGTATTAAAAACTTGAAACGTATTAATTTATGGTATGTTGAGAATATGCGATTAATCGCAATTTAATATTTTGAATCTATTGATGTCCTTAATAATTAGTGGTTAGCACGTTCGCCTCACACCGCCAGGGTCCGGGTTCGATTCCCGTCTCGGCCATGTGTGTGTGGAGTTTGTGCATGTTCTCCCCGTGCCTCAGGGGGTTTTTCTCCGGGTTCTCCGGTTTCCTCCCCGGTCTAAAAAAAACAACAACATGCACGGTAGGTTGATTGGCACCTTGGAAAATTGTCCCTAGTGTATGAATGTGTGTGTGTGTGAGTGAGTGTGTGTGTGTGTGTGTGTGTGTGTGTGTGTGTGTGTGTGTGTGTCCTGCAATGGGTTGGCATTCCATCCAGGGTGTATCCTGCCTTAATGCCTATAGACGCCTGAGATAGACACAGACTCCCCGTGACCCGAGGGAAGATGGGATAAAGCAGTAGAAGTTGAATGAATGAATGAATAATCTACGGAGAAACATTTAGTATGTATATTGTTTGCTCTTGCCCGAATATTATTAGCCTCAAAAGAAAAAAAAGGACCGGAGGAAAGGGAAAGCCGGAGACGTGGAAGACGAGGACGAAGACGTCATGCAGAGACTCAAGAAACTGTCGGTCCAGCCCAGCGACGAGGAGGAAGAGGAGGGTAATGATTACAAAACCCCACCCCGAGATCCCCTTTTATGCTTTTCCTTGTTGAATAAATACCCATAAAGAGTCCCGGTTAACCTGCTGTACGTTTTGATTCCAGTTATAGCGGCTCCTGTGAAAGGTGGAAAGAGGAACAAGGTGAGAAGCATGATGTAACGAAGTTTAGTACATAATAAGAGAAAGGTTCGAAGATCGCAAGCAATCCAGTAGTAGCTTCGGGTTCCAGGCTGTTCAGGAATTTATGAGGCTGTTCGGGGGGGCGGTTACTGCTGTACGGTGGTGTTTCGTGGGAAGTCCCAGGCTGTTCCGAAAGCTGTTCGAGGCTACAGTGCAGCGAGTTTGGTTCTGTTCAAGGGCCAGGCAGGTCTTTACAGGTCTGTTTGAGGCTGTTCAAGGGACGCGTGGGGCTTTTTTCGATAGCTGTTCGAAGCTACTCTGCAGCGAATTTTGGGGCTGTTCGAAGGAAGTTTGGGGCTGTTCCGAGAGCTCTTCAGTACTATCTGTTGCTGTCCCGAGAGCGGTTCAAGGGAAGTGTTTTGGGTTTTTTCGATGGCTGTTCGAGGCTACTCTGCAGCGAGTTTGGGGCTGTTCAAGGGAAGTTTGGGGCTGTTCCGAGAGCTGCTCAAAGGAAGTGCGGGGCTGTTCCGAGAGCTGCTCAAAGGAAGTGCGAGGCTGTTCCGAGAGCTGCTCAAAGGAAGTGCGAGGCTGTTCCGAGAGCTTGCTCAAAGGAAGTGCTGGGCTGTTCCAACAGCTGCTCAAAGGAAGTGCTGGGCTGTTCGAGGGCCAGTCAGGCCATTACAAGTCTGAGGCTGTTCAAGGGAAGTTTGTGGCTGTTCGATGGCAGTACTGTCTATTGCTGTTCCGGAGGTCTGATCGAGGCTGTTCACGGACGTTTGAAGCTGTTTATGGAATTCCGGGGCTGCTCGAGGCTGCTCGGGGGGGGGGGGGGTTACGGGCTGTTTCCAGGGCTGTTCGAGGCTACTCTGCAGCAAGTTTAGGGCAAGGGCTGTTCAAGGGCCAGTCACATCTTCCCAAGTCTATTTGAGGCTGTTCGGGGGAAGTTTGAGGCTGTTCGATGGCTGTTCAGTACACTCTGTTGATGTTCCAAGGGCTGTTCGAGGCAGTTTGAAGCTGTCCGGTACTGTTTATGGAATTCCGGGACTGGTCGAGGCTGTTCGAGGGAAGTGTGGGCTGTTTCAAGGGCTGTTTCTGAAAGTTTTGGGGCTGTTCGAGACCTGCTCTGCATCGAGTTTGGGCCTGATCGAGGCTGTTCACGGAAGTTTAAAGCTGTCTGATGCTGTCTATGGAATTTCCGGAGCCGTTCGAAGGCTTTTATAAGATGGGCTGTTAATTCGAATAAATAAATAAGAAGGAAAAGAATGAAATATTACAGAAGAGCTTGGAGGTTTACTGCCATTAGACATTGACAGAGGAGACACCAGAATGGCCCAGAGATACCACTTTTGTTTGAAACAATGCGTGTGTGTGTGTGTGTGTGTGTACACTGCCTTGTGTGTGCGCTCTACTTTGATAACCTATAACCTTGCGTTTAGGGTGGCAACATATTCGCTGCTCTGAGCCAGGGTCAGAGTGACGAGGACGGTGAAGAGGAGGATGCGGACGAGGACGAGGAGGAGGAGGAGAAACCAAAAAATAAGAAAGACACTAAGGTGAGTGGGATCGCCTTACGCGTGTAAGATATTGTTTGTGAATCAGCTTTACATGATAACACCAGGAAAAGGAAGACGGTGGTGTTGCATCCTCGGTAGGTGTGTTTATAAAAATTACACCTCCTGATATAGAGGTCAACATTCCCAGATGAATGACATGCAGGAAAAGAAATCAATGCAAGTGCGTGTTTGTGCTGATCGTTTTGGAAAAGAACCACATATGGCAGGAAGGATCTGGTGTGCCAATACTTTTGTCTGTAAGACAATGACGTCCCAATACTTTTGTTTGTAATGCAGTGTACGAGTGAACGAGGGTCGGGAAAAATCCCAGCACTCTTTTACCTTCACAGCCAACAGGACCTTCTTTGTCCTTGTATCTAATGTGGGCCAAAACATGTGTATGTATGTAATCCAGGAGGCTTCCAGTGCAAAGAAATCCGATAAGGCAAAGGCGAAGAAATCCAAGGTGGGTTACATGGGATTGTTTCTTTCGCTCTCTATCTGTCTGTCTGTCTATCTATCTATATCTGTCTTTCTTCTATCTATCTGTCTATCTGTCTATCTATCTATCTATCTACCTACTACTACCTATCTATCTGTCTATCTATCTATCTGTCTGATAGTCTGTCTTTCTATCTATCTACCTATCTATCTGACTCCATCTATCTATATCTGTCTATCTATCTGTCTGATAGTCTGTCTTTCTATCTATCTTTCTATCTATCTATCTATCTACCTATCTATCTGCCTATCTATCTATCTATCTATCTATCTATCTGTCTGATAGTCTGTCTTTCTATCTATCTACCTACCTATCTATCTGTCTATCTATCTATCTGTCTGCCTATCTATCTGGATCTATCTTATCTGTCTTTCTATCTATCTATCTACCTATCTATCTGTCTATCTATCTATCTGTCTGATAGTCTGTCTTTCTATCTATCTATCTA
>JACRUU010000012.1:16621556-16644056 GCA_030449085.1 Kryptopterus vitreolus | reverse complement strand
CTCAATTGCTCAGTTGTAAGTCGCTCTGGATAAGGGCGTCTGCCAAATGCTGCAAATGTAATGTAAATAATAATTTCCCCCGATGACCTCGTCCTGAAGACGGGCAGCAAATGCAACGTCTATTACGAGCGATAAAGTCGCTGCCTCTAATTTTATCCTGGCATTCCTTACATAATTTTCCGATGCCAGAAAAGCTTCTGATAAGAGAATTAGAGAACGCACAATGTGCCACCGAGAATAAAATATCCGGGTTTTTACGCAAAAATACAAAAGTCTTAAATCCGTCGTTCTAGGTCTTCATTCTAAACAGGTTTTATATGATCCGATGTCTATGTACCACTACTTCAAGTCAAGTCAAGAGGCTTTATTGTCATTTCAACCACATATAGCTGCCGCAGTACACAACGTTTCTCCAGGACCCTGGTGCTACACAAAACAACATATAACACAAACACAAGAACACAATGCTGAGGACGAGGCTAAGTTTGTCCTAGCGACATAAAGTGCATCGTGGGCAACCTGGTGCAAACAGCGCAAAGACAGAACAGGACCGTGTTGACAACACGAGACAGTGCATAACAAACAACTATAACAATATAAAATAGTAAAAAAAACACATAACAACGACCTAGTGCAAAGTATCACAGTTTGGCGAGTGTGCAAAGGAACAAGTAGAGCAGCAGTGATGAAAAGTAGATGTGCAAAATGTGCATGTAAACAGTAACACGGTCAGTGAGAGCAGTATATACAATAAACATGTAAAGGCCAGTAATGAGGTAGATAAATAAATAAAGCAATGGAATGCTGTGTGTGTGTGTGTCTCCAGTTCCACTTTAGTTCTATGTGTTTAGAAACCTGATGGCTTAGCACGTTCGCCTCACACCGCCAGGGTCCGGGTTCGATTCCCGTCTCGGCCATGTGTGTGTGGAGTTTATGCATGTTCTCCCCGTGCCTCAGGAGTTTTTTCTCCGGGTTCTCCGGTTTCCTCCCCCGGTCCAAAAACATGCACGGTAGGTTGATTGGCACCTTGGAAAATTGTCCCTAGTGTATGAATGTGTGTGTGAATGTGTGTGTGTGCATTCCATCCAGGGTGGGTTGGCATTCCATCCAGGGTGTATCCTGCCTTAATGCCCATAGACGCCTGAGATAGGCACAGACTCCCCGTGACCCGAGGGAAGATCGGATAAAGCGGTAGAAAATGAATGAATGAATGAATGGCTTGATTGTGGAAAAAAAAAAACTTCTAATGCTCGTTAATGCTGCCGTAGCACTTTTTATTTTATTAGTACAAGTACAATTTGCTGACTATAAAAGAGACCAACAGCCAATCAGATTTCTCCACTGGTACAAATCTCAGATTGCATGAAAATAATAATAATAATAATAATAATAATTGTAGGGCTTGGTTTCATTCAATATGATCATCCTGGACATTTGTAAAATTATTTATTTATTTATTGCAATATCGACCTTATGCAAAAAGCCTCAACCTTCCAAACACACCCCAAATGCTGCACTGTAAATGCAAATCAAAGTGAAATAAGACCCAGTGCTCGGATCGTATCAGTGCCCTACAGCCACACCAAACACGGACCACAGAGGAGAGAAATCACTACTTCAGGTAAGGTTTGTAGATCTTCTTGACTCGGGCCAGCTCGCGTTCATCCGGCTCGATGGCGCCGTACCACGCGTACCACGGTTCTCCGTGATCGTGCCCCGGCGGCAGGGGCGTACACCCTACCGCTCCATGGGCGTTGGAAAAGTCCTCTGCGGAAAAGTCGACGAAAGGTAACTGGGTGGGGATCAAGCCTGGAGGGGGAATAAATACATTAACTCCATTACTAGTGAATAATGCAAATAAAAACGAACTCGTTGGGTCTCACCGTAGCCTCGTGCCGTCTCGATGGCTTTGGTGAGCTGTTTTTGTTGCTTCATGCACACGCCTGGAAAAAAATAAATAAACAAATAAACCAATGATTCGATTGATTCGAGTGTAACATGAGGAGTGTGAAAGCTTACCGGTCCTCGTAGAATCATACAACATGCCGGTGTAAGGGCTGATAAACTGCTGCAACAGGTTCACATTCTACAAAGGCAAGGGTTCGATTTATGCCCGTTTTCAGCGAGTGTATACAATAATACACTTCCTCCTCCTCCTCCTCCCATCTCACCCCCTCATTCTTTTTTGCATGCGTTATGTACAAACCCGGTAGTGGATGATTATGTTCGGATCGCGGCAGATTGGACACGGGTTTCCGCATATCTTCTCTCCTCGCTGTAGGAACATAAAAAAGTAAAAAATAAAAACGCCTCGAGATTCACATCAGTGCAACAGGATCAATATTAATGAGCATTATAAATATTAATGACCATCATATTTACATCAGTAAAATAACTATTTATGTATAATCAGTTATTAATTACAAAGTGACGAATAATTTGGGATATGTAAATTTCTACAGGTTGGTGGATGGATAGAGCGACGTGTGACTTATGGACATATGGTTGAATTGCAGATGTATGGAGGTATGCACACATGGATAGATGGATAGATGAAAGGATGGATAGATGCATGCATAGATGGAGGGATGTACGCATGGATGGACGCATAGATGGATGGATGCACGCATGGATGGACGGATAGATGGATGGATGCACGCATGGATGGACGGATAGATGGATGGATGCGCGCACGGATGGACGGATAGATGGATGGATGCGCGCATGGATGGATAGATAGATGGATGGATGGAAGGATGAATAGATGGATGCATGCATGAATGCACAGATGGAGGGATGTATGCACTCATGGGTGGGTGTGTGGATGGATGCACTCATGGGTGGGTGTGTGGATGGATGCACGCATGGGTGGGTGGATGGTGGTGATGGTGGATGGGTGGATGGGTGGTGGGATGGATGGATGGATGGCATGGGTGATGGATGAATGGATGGATGGATGTACGCATGGGTGGGTGGATGGATGCACGCATGGGTGGATGTACAGCTGGATGGATGGATGCACGGATGGGTGGATGAATGCACGGACGGCAGTGGCGTCGCTAGGGGGGTGCGGGGGGTGTGGGGGGTGCGGGCCGCACCGGGTGACACCAACCCTAGTGACTCCACTGACAGACGGAGTTATGGATGGATACACGTATGAATGCCCGCATAGATGGATGTGTGAAGTATGGACAGATGGTGCTCACAGTGCATTCAAGCACATACTATGCAGGTTCTCCTCGTCTTCTGGGGAGGTATTCCGCCTTTATGGTTCCTTCTGTAGTCTGCCCAAACAGGTCTAGATCCATAGCGCTCAATGTACGCTGACGGGAAAGACAACAATACAAAAGTGTTTATAAGCATGCATGCATGCGCATATATATATATATATATATATATATATATATACATACCTTCACTTTGCAGGTATTCCCACGGGGTTTCTTTGTACCGAGAATGGGACTCTAAAGCCTCAGATGCCTGAGTACCAACTCCCTCACATGCCAGGAATGCAGATTTAGAAAAGTGTTGACTAACAAACAGAGTCTGGTGGAGAAAAAAACATATATATATATATATATAGATATATATATATATATATATATATATATATATATATATATATATATATATATATATATATATATATATATATATATATATATATAATTGACCCGGCTATAAGTCTCCTCTGTTCTTCACAATTTATTCAGATACAATACACTGATTAATATTAAACCCGCAACACAAAGGTTTATTTGTGTGTTATAAAAGAAAAACACAAACCTGAGTTCGGTGTGTTCTTTGTAAAATAACAGGAGAAACGCGAAAAGCCGCTCTCACGATGTTCTGCAAGGACGCCGCCATTTTGTCTTTAAACTAGACGGGAAGTTGAACACAATAGGAAGTACACACACACACACACACACACACACACACACACACACACACACACACACACACACACACACACACACACAACACACACACTCACTCACTCACTCAAACACACACGCACACACGTTATTTTATTCTTTCCCGTTGTTGTTGTTGTTGTTGTTGTTTACACACACCAACCCTAACCTTTTCAAATTGTAGCAGCTCATATTCATGTCCCCGGTGGACATAACAAAGGAATGTATTATTGGTTAAATGTGTCATCCATTTTATGCTAAATATTTGCTATTTATCTTATTTGTATACTAATAATACCTTGTCTTGTTATTTAAAAAAGGCAATGATAGTCATTTAAACATATTAAAAACATATTTTCACCTATACTATATCCGTCATATTTAATTACATATCATGCAATATTTAAAATGTTTAATATAATAAACACATAAGTAATTGTTTATGGTAATTATGAAAATGGAAATGATTTTGTGGTGGTTTAAATTACACACACTGTAACCAAAACGTAAAACTAAAGTATGCTGTGGACAATTATACATATGTATGCCTTTTTTCCCCTCATCTAAGCAGTCTTAACGTTTCTAAATTCTTGTTTCTCAAGTGTAAATGTGTGTTGATTTGCATTTTAATATAAAAAAGAATGGAGAGAAATGTTTGGGGCGGGGTGGTGAAATATGGAGATACGGTTAGAGATCGTGGGGGGGGGGTCGTTGGATGGCTCTGAGAGAATAGTTTTGAGAGATTTGAGACCAACTATTAACCTCAAAACTTCACATATACATATGTTAATAAGGTGTCAATGGTTCTTATTTATTCAAGATTTTGTTGGGGAATAAACGGTTTCTGAAATAAAAGGGGGGCACGGTGGCTTAGTGGGTAGCACGTTCGCCTCACAAAAAAAACACACCGCCAGGGTCCGGGTTCGATTCCCGTCTCGGCCATGTGTGTGTGGAGTTTGTGCATGTTCTCCCCCGTGTCTCAGGGGGTTTTTCTCCGGGTTCTCCGGTTTCCCCCGTCCAAAAACATGCACGGTAGGTTGATTGGCACCTTACAGAGTTGGAAAATTGTCCCGTGTGTGTGTGTGTGTGTGTGTGTGTGTGTGTGTGTGTCCTGCGATGGGTTGACATTCCATCCAGGGTGTATCCTGCCTTAATGCCCATAGACGCCTGAGATAGGCACAGACTCCCCGTGACCCGAGCGAAGATCGGATAAAGCGGTAGAAGATGAATGAATGAATGAAATAAAAGATTTGAAAAGACAGCAGAACTGTTTTTTTTTTATCTTGCCTTGGATTATTATTATTATTATTATTATTATTATATATATTTTTTATATTATTTTATTATACATATATATATATATAACCATTTAATGTGTATACCTCGTAATCCCCATTTGTGTCTTATAAATACCTATTCTAGTAATTAGCTCAATTTAATCATTGTTCATTTAATCAATGGTCACCAGAGGTGTCAGCATTTCGGGTATCTATATTTTATTGGAGTAATTCATTTTTCAGCCGACTTTTTACTTCTATTCCTTACATTTTCACGCAATTATCTCTACTTTCTACTCCTTACATTATAAAAAATAGCCCTCGTTACCACCTCCTTACATTCATCATTCATCATTTAAAAAAAAAAAACAACAACAAAATAAAACCTGTATCCAGATAAACGGCTCCATCCGGATTGAGTGAAAGTGATTGTGGTTGGATAAGAAGTATAAACATATACCATCCTCACACCCTATTGTTTTGTACACGATTCATCGCACCTGCACACGACAACAAAAAAAGTAAAAAAAGTTACTTACTCAAAAATATATATATTATATTATTAAAAGATTATATATTATTATATTTTTTTAAGTAAATTAGCGTTCGGCACGGCCTAAGCTTTTATCATCAATACCATTTTTTCCCCCCTTACATTACTTTTTTATACTTAACTTCATTTTGGAATCAGTGCTTTTAGTTTGAGTAAAAAGCTTGAGGTGATACTACAGAAGTCACTTAAGAACTATCTATAGGTCTATAAGTATCTATAGGTCTACCTGAGTAATGGATGTGAATAGTTTCGACACCAGTGGTGGTGAGTTAACAAACCCAATGTAAAAAGAAATAAATAAATAAAACAAACAAATAAATAAATAAATAAATGAATATATATATATCTAATATATATATATATATATATATATATATATATATATATATATATATATATATACATATGTGTGTGTATGCACACACACACACACACACACACATATATATATATATACACACACCTCTTTTATTTGACACCATTAGTTTTAAAAGTGTGGTTCTTTTTACTTTCATTTTTAACACAAACAAACTAACATAATTGTATGTGTGTTCAATCTATTTACTTAATGTTAAAAGTGCTATATAAATAAAAGAATACTAATTTCACAGGCATGCGAGAAAATATATAAAAGATCCAATAATATTCTGTAATATTGCTCTCATTGTGCATTATTCCCTGTATTGTTTTCCTGTTACATAAAGGAACAGGCGGCATGGGTGGGGGAGGGGAAGGGCGGATGTCCTTGACGAACAAAAGGTCGTTCGCTTCAAGCAATGGGCGCATGCGTCACAGTCACTAGCACGAAGTGGGCATGCGCCGAAAAGCCCTATGATGTCATCGGTATATAAAACCCCGTCCCACCCATCTCGGTCATTTCTGGACTTTTCAGAGGTAAGTGTGGCAGTTGGAGTATGGAACTATGATTTAAAAGCAAAAAATATGGAAAAAAAATAATAATAACCTTGGGGATTGATTCTATTTCAATGTTACAGTTAAAAAAAAAAACAAACACCCCATTTCTTAAATCGCCGTTTGTTCTTGTGCTTTGTTCCAGGTACAAATCGACTCTTCATCGAAGCTCTTGACGTCGAGGATTTTTTTTGTTTCCCTCCCAAGACCACAAGACCAAACCCCCCCTAAAAATGTCTTTTTCTACTCGAGTAACGGACATTTGACTTTTTTTCCTATTTTTAATTTTTTTTTTTTGCTCCAGATTTATTCAAGAAGGAAAAAAGCCTAGCATTCTAGCCACATCATTTCCCATCCAAAAGTCATTTTCAGTCAAATAATGATGGCAGTTTGAGCTGTCCTTTTAAAGAAACAAAATTGCTCTTAAGCACCAAAAAAAAGACAGAGAGAGAGAGAGAGAGAAAAAATTAGGTACCCGAGACGCAGAGGAGAATTATAAATAGTAAGTCTTTCCTTTCAAACCGATTTGAGATCGAAATTAACCGGTTTTAACGTGTCTTGATTGTATAAAAGCGAGGGAAGCTAGCTGGTTAGCGGATGAGCTCACACCGCAAAGACAGCAAACGCCCTGCTTCTCTTTGTGTGTGTGAGACGGACTCTCTTAATGATAAATATATATTAATATAATAAATGTAAAGCTAGCGATCGCTTCTCATAAGCAATCTGTTCATAAAGATTGCCGCAGCATAAAAAAACAGGATGTGGTTCCAAAAACAACAACAAAAAGGGACAGAGAGCTCATTGGGACACTTCAGCGCAATCTGCCCATAAAGATTGCACGGTGACGCCTGTGGATGTATAAATTGATGTGATTATTTTGGCTTGTTTTTTTGTTTTTTTGTAGCTCCGGGTGAAATAAACCATATAAATATACATGGTAGTCGGTTTAGGGAGGTTTTTAGCTCTGAAATGGCGAGTTTTTTTTGTTTTGTAAATATTTTTCCCTCAGTCTTGTATTGTCAGTTATGCGTTCAAAATGGCGGACAGGTCGTTTTTTTGGGGGCGTAATGGCGACGTTCGTATGTTTGGACAGGGTGTTTTTTTTCGATTTCCGGAGTGATATATAATATATATCTATATATATATATATTTGTGTTCACTTTTTGCGAGTGAAAAATGAGTGAATTAATTATGAATAGGAATTTTTATTTTTTCTGAATGGGTTGTTTGTTGGAAGGAGAAAAAAATGGCGCCCATGTGCTTCTTCTCCATGAACACGAAGCGGTTAAAGGAAGAAGGGGGCGGAGCTTCACATAGACACATGGCACGGCGGGGTTTTATATGTATATATATATATATATATATATAATAAACAATTTATTTATATATATATATATTTATACATATAATTCCCATTTTATAGGTATTTTGCGTGGTTTACTGTCAGATTTCCTCACTGGAGGAGTTTTTTTTTAAATTATTTTAATGAATCTATATTCCTATTATAATGGACCTAAATTATAATTCAGTCCCTTAAGAAATAATCGGGGCTTTAAAAATCTATTCGCCGTTTAAATCGATTATTTTTTTTCCATTTAACTACTGTAATGTTCAACCATCTACAGTCATGATTATAACTTTGTGTTTGCAGGTCAGCTTGGTTTGTAACGCGTCCTTCATTCTCAGGCCCCCCGCCGTTTTAGCCTTTTAGTCCGTGCCGGCTTTGTTTACTGTGTGTAACAGTTGTGACATTTCAGGAGTGTGTATTGTACCGTGTAACGGAGGTCGATACTGAAAAATTAAACTCCAACAACACTTTTCCGGGTAAGACACAACATTCCTCATGTGCTTAATTATTATTATTATAATTTATTTTATTTTTTACCATAAATTATAAATCCCTTCATACCGCTCGAAAAAAAGAAGAATAGTGTACATTCTTTATTACAAAGCACACACGTTGTTTTATGCATGCTTAAAGCTTAGTACTGATCTTTACCTTAGAATTTATTATTATTATTATATATATTAATACCCTATGTCGTTGTCCCCCGGGTGTAGTTTTGGTATTGTGCAGTCCAAAAAAAAAAAAAAGACAAAAGAGTAAGTGTGTTGTTCGGAGAGATCTTTGGGTTCTGCGTTGCACTGAACAACCGAAGGAGACTCTTAAATCCTGCCAACGCGGAGTGGGCGGGGCGAGAGCGTGATTGCTCCGCCCAATGCCCCGCCCGTTTGAGTGCTCCCTCCGCCCCCCCTTCAAAGAGGCATGTTTTTTTCCCCTCATAGGCTGCTCTTCTGTACTCATATAGTCAGTTCTTTATATATATATATTATGTGTGTGTGTGTGTGTGTGCGCAAGTATAAGGACGTGTCATGAAATGGTTATAATGATTAGTGATGTTTTGGTGGCCTTTTTAAAAAAAAAAAAATTAATTCACATAATTTTAAGTGTCTATAAGTAAAAGGAATGGTTTCATGTACTTGTAAAGATCATCTATCAATTGCATTATTATTAACTATAGAATAATTTATAGCTTTTTAAGGTATGCTAATCATATTAATGTAGCTATATATATTTATTTAAGTGTGAACAATGTTACTTATGTATTTTAAGTTGTATTATTTATGAGCACCTAATTAAGTAGCGTGTGGTGTGTGTGTATATATATATATATATATATATATATATATATATATATATATATATATATATATATATATATATATATATGTATGTATATATACACGTGTGTATATGTATATATAACATGGACTTAAGTACTGTATGCATATTTTATTTAGTTAGGGCCAGAGATTTCATCTACAAGTGTGCTTTAGTAATATAGGGAAGTATTATACATTTGTTTTTTGTCAGTTTTTTCCCTGACTTAAGGAACAGTGTGTAGCATAGTAGTAGTATAAGTAGAATAGATTTATTGTTCTGATCGTATAATGCAGCTATTACATTAAGTATGAAGAATGTTACTTATGTATTTTTACTTGTGTATATATGGGAATACCTAATTAAGTGTTGTGTGTGTGTGTGTGTGTGTGTGTATATATATATATATATATATATATATATATATATATATATATATATATATGCACATGTGTATATGTATAAAGAAAACACACACGACTTAATTATATAGTTATATATAACTAATATACAAATAATACAAGTCATGTGTGTGTTTATATATATAATATATATATATATATATATATATATATATATATATATATATATAAATAACCCTGACTTAATTAGATATTCCCATATATACAAGTAAAATACATAAGTAACATTCTTCATACATTCTACGTACTTATACTACTACAGTGCTACACACTGTTCCTTAAGTCAGCGAAAAAGCTGCCTAACATAAATGTATAATACTATAACATGTAAGTTTATAACAAGTACTATATGCATATATTGATACAGCCGGAGATTTCAACTGTAAGTGTGCATTGGGAATATAGGAAGAATTATACAATAATTTTAACCAGACTTGGTGAACAGTGCGTATTGTATATCATAATGACTAATACACTTATTCCCGTTTTAGTTCCCTCTTTGACCCCAAACACGAATAATCTTTCACAGTTTAAAGAGATTAGAATTGAAGTATTCTGAATGTAACAGTACAATAGAATTAACTCTCACACCAAGAGTCAATAACACTCATCACAGGTCCAGTAAATATTAGTTGACGAACAATAAAACTTGTGCAGTATTTTTTGCAGTATTGTTTTGCACATTCTCTTCCCAGCATGTGTTTTTTTTCAGTACATTTAAACAATCTATGACAATAAATTTTCAAATAATCACCTGTAGAAGAAATAGTAAATAGGAAGAATGATATATATATAAATATAGAAAATATATAAATATATAAATATACAGTAATCAAAAAGAATATATATATATATATATATATATATATATATATATATATATATATATATATATATATTGTCAGATTTAACTAGGTTTGGAAAAATACTCGTGTACGGAATAATGCCTGTATTTTCTTTCAAATATTTACATACACCTCGTGATGATGATGATGATGAGAGCAGGTGGGTCATGTGTTGGGAGGAAGGATGTAATAATAATAATAATACACACACCGTGTTTGTACTCCAGTGAATATGCAAACATGTTCTGACCGGTTAAAGGTTCTGAATTATTATACATGGGAAAAAAAAAAGTATATTTTTGAATGAAAATATATATAAAAGAATTCGCCAAGCAAAACGGTTTGGATTAAAAGCGTATTAGCGTGCAAAGTCATTTTGTCTGTGATGTTCATTACGCCGCTTATTTTCATTTCACACGAGTTGGTCGACTTTCGAATGGACTCTCCTGTGGTTTTTTGTGTGTCCAAAGCAAACCCTGTTTTGCTTTCTTTTAGTGTGTCTTTTGCAAGCTGCTTTTACATGCAAATGCCAGCGCTATAACTTTTGCACAGATGCATGAACGGAACGCGTCGTGCTGATTTTGGGCCACACGACCCGGGTTTACCCATCGGCACTTCCTCGTGGTGTCTGCTAGATCAGAGGTTGACTTTGGCCTGAGGTCCGTTGCAGTCGAGCCCAACACTCGTCTCTTCTTGTGTCACGAATAGGCTTTAAGACGTGTATTTATGGTGCGAGACTGGAACGTTCTTATAGTCCGTGTCATTAAGTTTCCGCGGTTTTATGTAGTTGATTTTCGGCGTCGCTTGTTGTCCTGTGTTGCGCCTGTTGTGTTCCAATGAGCTCTTCTTCAACGAGATCATCTTTGACCAAAAGCATTTTCATGTATCTTCTGGGTTGTCCCAGGTGAAATCACGTAGACGGTCATCGTGCAGCCAGCGCACAAGTGCCAATTATTTTCTCCCTCTGTCTGTCTGTAGGCTGTAATGGCGGTGAACCCAGTGGACCCCAGGGAGGTTCTGAAAGGAGTGGAGAACCTGTTGGGAAAGGACGGTGAACTCCGAAGCCTTGAGGGCGTTCCCAAAGTATTCAGGTGAGACGTGCAGAAGGACCGGACAGACCCATGGCCCATCTACTAAAGTCGCGTATCCCACGTTTGATTACTGTTAATTTGTGGTGTGACAGGATTTAGGTATATATCGGTAAAAGAACCCTGAGGTTAACGGCTAGCAGGAAGTCCCTAAGTAGGCTTAGGGATGTACCGAGGGAAGACTCGGTGAGACGGAACGAGGACAGGGTCGTATAGAAGTAGATTGTTTCTATAATGATCAAAGAACAACCCCGTTTAATCTAATGTTTATTCCTGTTTTTCTGTGTGTGTGTGTGTGTGCAGTCTCATGAAGGCCTCCCATAAAATGGTCAGCAGATGCATGTACTTGAACATCCTGCTTCAAACCAAGTCACATGACATTCTTAACCGGTATGTATTTGCATAAATACACAGGTATGCGCACTAATGCAGCAGCGCGGCTTTGTCTGACCAAACCCGTCCCGCTTTACAGATTTATCCGTGTCGGGGGCTACAAGTTACTGAACTCGTGGTTGACGTATGCCAAGACCACCACCAACACCCCCATGCTCCAGCTTATTCTTCTCACGCTGCAGAAGCTTCCTCTCACAGTGGACCATCTCAAACAGGTAGCGTGGCACGCCAAGCTCCGCCTACTGCCAATTTTATATACTTTATACAAAAAAAAAACAAAATAAATGCCAATTTAAAATAAAACCAAATACTATTTTCTAATTAATAATAATAATAATAAATATATATATATATATATTTTTCCCCCTCATAGAACAACACAGCGAAGCTGGTTAAACATCTGAGCAAGAGCGGCGAGACGGAAGGTAAGTGTCCCCAAGCGATGCGCGTTCCCACAATGCACTGCGCCGAAAGTCTGCTCGGTTCTGATCGTCGGCTTTGTTTTCCGCAGATTTGAGAAAGCTCGCCTTGGTACTCGTAGATGGTTGGATGGCCATCATCCGCTCTCAGAGCGTTTCCAGCGGCGCCTCGCCTAACGGTAACCCGCGTTAACCTCTTTCATCTCGTCGTCATAAAATAATAATATAAGAGTCGTTGTTTGTTTACGCCTCCTTTTTGTTTTTTTTTTTTAGACAAAAAACGAAAGAAGGACGACATTAAAGTCCGTCCTGAGATAAAGGCGGGCGATAAAGGGGCAGAAGAGGAGAGGAAGCGAGAAAAACCGAAGGCCCATGCACCCAGTCATGCGAAAATCCGCTCCACAGGTCTGTTATTATTCTGTTTACGTTGCTTCTGATGTGTTTCTTTATTTATTATTTTGTAATTATTCAATTTGTGTATTTCGTTTTGAACAGGTTTAGAGGTCGAGACTCCAACACCCGTCCCGACGAAAAAGCCCCCCGCGGTTCCTCAGCTCGGAGACAAATACAACATCAAACCTGCTGTTCTTAAGAGGCCAAGGTAAGTTTTAGACTAAAATAATAATAAAAAAAAAATCATCCACCCGCTTTTCAACTATGTTGCGTTTGCTGCCCCCTACTGTTGATATCGCTAAAAAAGCGTCTTGTGTGCCCCCCCCCCCCCCCCTGCAGCTCCGCTCTATCAGACGCACCGCCTGTGGAGAAAAAGTACAAGCCTCTGAACACCACCCCAAACTCAGCCAAAGAGATCAAAGTCAAACTTATTCCTCCGCAGCGTAAGCCTGTTTTTTTTTTGTTTGTTTGTTTATATGATCAATATTATTATTGCCATTATATCATGTTAAACTTTTGTTCTGTTTCTCTCTCTCTCTCTCATTAGCTATGGAGAGCCTGGGCTTTCTGGACGCTCTTAATTCTGCTCCTGTGCCTGGAATCAAGATCAAGAAGAAGAAACCCAAAGCAGCGTCTCCTACATCAAATAAGGTAACATGGATTTGTTTTTGTTGTTTGTTTTTGTTTGCTTGTTTTGGGTTTTTTTTTTTTTTAAAGAGAAATTGATCTGCAGAATTTGACTTACTTTTTTCCCTCTCCCCATAGCCATGTCCGTTTGAAAGCAAGCCCCAGCCCTACTCAAGTACGCAGGCCAAGCCTTCGTCCCCCGAGGCGCCGGCGTCACACACTCCTCCACACGAGCCCCAAGACCTGGAGCAGCCCGGGACGCCCGTCCCCACCGAGGACCCCGAGGCTATGGACACCGGTGAGTAACGACAAACCGGCGAAAAAAATGCGATTTATTTATTTATTGACGTGTAGGAAACAAGGATTGATGCATGTAGGGGGCGTGGCCTCAGTAGCCAAAGTGTAATCCGATTGTTTTAATCCAAAATGTAATGGGAAAAAAAAACGTTTGATATTCCTGTAAATTCCCATGGAACGTTCCCAGCCTTCCTCTGACGGCGTTGCGTTTTGGTCTCTCGTGCAGATAAACCCAACGCGCTTTCAGAGCCACGCGGCGAGGAAGAGAGCCTGACCAAGAAAGGCAAGAAGAAGAAGAGCGTGCGCTGGGCCGAAGAGGAACAGCTCAAGGAATATTTTTACTTCGATCTAGACGAGACTGAGAGAGGTAAGACCCCGACCTCATCTGTCTGTCTGTCTGTCTGTCTATGTATGTAAGGCAGATCTGTCTAATATATCTATCTATCTCTCTCTCACTATCTATGTATATTATATATATATATATATATATATATATTATATCTATCTATCTATCTATCTATGTATATATCTATCTGTTTCTCTCTATCTATCTATCTATCTATATATGTACTATCTATCTATGTATATATATATATATATCTATCTGTCTATCTATCTCTCTCTATCTATCTATCTGTTTATCTCTCTATCCATCCATCTATCTGTATTTTATATATATATATATATATATATATATATATATATAGATATGTATCTATCTCTCTCTCTATCTATCTATCTATGTATATATCTATCTCTCTATCTATGTATATAAATCTATCTGTTTATCTCTCTCTATCCATCTATCTATGTATTATATATCTATCTATCTATATATCTACGTATATATCTATCTATCTATCTATCTATCTATCTCGCTCTCTCTCTCTCTCTCTCTCTCTCTCTAACTATCTATCTATCTGTTTATCTCTCTCTCAATCCATCTATCTATGTATATATCTATCTCTCGCTCTCTCTCTCTCTCTATATATCTATCTGTCTATATCTCTCCTCTCTCTCTCTCTCTATCTATCTATTTTGAGAATAAATGTAACCCGCGTGGTTCCTCCCCCAGTAAACGTCAATAAAATCAAGGACTTCGGTGAAGCGGCAAAACGCGAGCTGATGATGGACAGGCACACGTTCGAGATGGCCCGGCGCCTCTCGCACGACACCATGGAAGAGCGCGTGCCCTGGACGCCGCCGAGACCTCTGACCCTGTCCGGTTGCCTGGTCATGGCGGGGTCCAACAGCAGCGAGAAGATGACGCAGCGGGACCGAGAGATGGGCATCCTTCAGGAGATCTTCCTTAACAAGGAGAGGTGAGCATCGCGTCAAGTACAGGAAAATAATAATAATAATAGTAATTATTGTTATTATTATTGACTAAAGTTAATAACCTCTTCCTTTTATTTAGTGTCCCAGACAGTCCTCACGAGCCGGACCCCGAGCCGTACGAGCCGATGCCACCACGTCTCATTCCTCTGGACGAGGTACGCGCCACGATATCGAAGCCTTTCTAATCCGTGCCTCTTTTTGTCTTTTTGTCTCATCATGTTTGTGTCTCTTTGCCCATCCAGGATTGCACGATGGCGGAGGAAAGCTACATGGAAACGTCCGACATGGGCGCGTCGGGGGCCCCCCAGGCCGCCCAGGAGGGCTCCAAACTGCCCCCCGTCCTCGCCAATCTCATGGTCAACCTGAACAGCGGTCGCAGCCCTCAAGCTCAGAGCAGCACGCCGCCTCCGAACAACCCATCCATGAACGTCCAGGAACTCCTCAGCTCCATCATGGTGCCTTTCTTTTTCTTCTTTTTTTTTTTTTCCTCCTCTCCGTCCGTTCTTCTCGTCCCCTTGTTAATCTATTTGTTGTTGTTGTTGTTGTTTTTTAGGGCGCGCAGGGATCTAATCAGTCAGCGGAGGATCTCATTAAGCAGCCCGATTTCTCCGACAAGATCAAGCAGCTTTTGGGATCGCTGCAGCAGAACCAGAACCAGAACCAGCAAGGCAACGCCGCACCAAGTAAGCAGTCCAGATGTTTTTTGTTGTTGTTTGTTTTTTGTTTACACGACCGGCAATCCGATAATAAAATCCGATTGAAAAATGTGCAATTTATAATGTTTTCTTTTTTTTTTTGAACTTTAAAACGAGGCTTGTGTTTGTGTTCAGTGAACGCAGGTCTGCTCGGCCACGGTCCCAACATGAACATGAACAACAACATGAACATGCCGATGCCCATGAACGGCGGTTTCCCGCCCAACAAGCCTCCCGGCGGCCCTCACTTCGGCCACCCGCCCCCTCCGCACGGCCACGGACCCCCGTTCGGCGGAGGAGGAGGAGGCCCGCGCATGATGGGCCCCCCACCCGGACCCCAGGGCCGAGGCGGGGACAACGGAAACTACTGGGGCGACGACTCGATGCGCGGCGGGCCGCACCGGGGCGGACACTTCCACCGCGGGAGGGGAGGAAGAGGAGGGGAACAGGGATTCCGAGGCCGGGGAGGACGCGGCGGTCCACGCGGGGGACACAACAACATGGGTGGTAAGATCGTACACTTATCTACCCCCCCCCCCCCCCCCCTTTTTTTTTTTAATTATTGATTATATCTCAAATATATATTTAAACATATTGTTTTCCCGTCTTTCTTATCAGACATGTCCAAAAGACCCGTGTGCCGGCATTTCATGATGAAAGGGAACTGCAGATATGAAAACAACTGCGCTTTCTATCACCCGGGTGTGAACGGGCCGCCCCTCCCCCCCCAGCACGGCCATTAACCACCACCTCCTCCTTCTCCTCGCCATCAAGAAGTCCACGATCCTGCCGCTTTCGTCCACTAGAGGGCAGTAGAGCGCGCAGCCGTCACAGAGCGCCCCCCCCCCCATTCCTCGCGTTTACAGCTTGCACGATCAAAAGGCGGCGGGAAATTTTCTATTTATTTATTATTATTTTTTTCCCTCATCCGAATTTATTCCCGAGAACGAAAGCCTTCGGCGATTGTGTGTAAATAGACGTTTTCAGTGTAAATATAAACAAAAGCAAACAAAAATACCGTTAAACTCAGTGTTCAGATCACTCGTGTAGATTTATTATTATTATATTATTGTTTTTGTGGACGGTGATTGAACTCTGCCGAAGAAAGGAACGTCGCCACTGTTTTTGATGACCACTGTCGCAGCTCGCTATTTCCATTTTACACTGAGTCCTATTCGCACCGACGGTACTTTCCCTCGGAAAAAAACAACGCCGCACTACAGAAAAAACCTCCGAGGTGTGAACGCGTTCTTCTTTCCTAAAGAGGTTGTTTTTGTTTGTTTTTTTGTTTTTTAAATCGAACCAGGAGAAAAACGCACCTTTTTTCCCCTCCCCTCGGATTCGCTTTCACGCAGCGTCTTCTCTCCGCTGTGACCTGTGGTATTCCCCGTTTTAATTTCAAAGTCTGACTGGCTCATATGAAGCTGGACACACACACACACACACACACTAAAAGTGTTCTGGGGGGAACAAAAAGGACAATCAGGTTTCGGATGTGGGATTATGATTATTGATTCGTAGACATTTCTCTGTGTGTGTGTGTGTGTGTGTGTGTCCACGCAGCCCCCCCCCCCATCCCGTCCCTCTCAAGCTGTGACGAGTCCTGCTAAGTCACGTATACGTTCATAGACCAGTGCTTAACTGAGCCCGAGGCTCTGAACCACTCTGTGGGCCAAGATCTAATGTTTTCTGTGAAAACAGTGGCCTTTGTGTCTCTTGTGGGACTACATTGTTGTTGTTTTTTGTTTTTGTTTTGTTTTTTTCTCTTTTTTATTTTTTGTAAAAATCCGATTAATTTTTTTTTCTACCTCAGTATCAGTGAGGATTTTGCTTTATGAGCTATGTGTTCCTGTACATTACAAAGATATACATTTATTAGCGAATCTCAAATCTGTAAAACGTTTTTTTTTTTTTTCTACGTGTATTAATAAATGTTCTAAAAATACGTTTTGGGCTTCGTTTTGTGTTTTAAGCGTTACAGACTCCCAGTGTTTTTTTTTCTTTTCTTTATATCGTCCTTTTCTATGTTCAAATAATTACAATGTACTCGTTAGAAAACAAGTCGTTCGTTACTGCTGGTTATTTTTATTTGTATTATTTTAAATATCATTACCTGATAAAAATGCAAACCAAACTCATACACACATTCACACACTAGGGACAATTTTCCAAGGTGCTAATCAACCTACCGTGCATGTTTTTGGACCGGGGGAGAAAAACCCCCTTAGGCACGGGGAGGAGAACATGCACAAACTCCACACACACATGGCCGAGACGGGAATCGAACCCAGACCCTGGCGGTGTGTGAACAATTCCCTGTGAATGGAAAAAACAATAGTGATTTGATTTTGACTTCTCGTCCTTTGATGAAGGCCTTGGGTGATAGCACAAGCCGTGGTGGTCTTACCTACACCTGGCAACCCAACCCGAGTGATCTTGGGCCACGTCTCTGACATTCGTATAATATTCGGGACAAATTTCTTATAGAAGTATTTCAACCCAGAAATGATTATTAAAAACGATTAGTAATTAGAACGTATTTAGACTGAGATGCATCCTTTGAAATTATATATATATATATATATATATATATATATATATATATATATATAGAATACAATATAAATACAATATAAAAATATATATACTGAAAAACAGTGACGATCCCTTATATATATATATATAGATATATATATATATATATATATATATATATATATATATATATATATATATATATATATATATATATATATATATATATATATATATGTGTGTGTGTGTGTGTGTTTTTCAGGAACTCCTTAGGTGATATATAGGTGATAAACACGATATCATATCACACTAGTACTATATCATGTTTCACTATATCACTATAAGACAATTGTCTTACGTGCATCATTGTTTGTATATGTTCATATATTTCAAAACTAGTTATGCATCATAATAAAATATTGCTATTAAAATCTCAAAATCTTTAATTTGTCTATTTAATCGATTTGCAGTTTCATGCATTATATTTTTCCAATCAAACAATTACATTTATGAACTTCATTTTAATCCAGCATTAATTTCATAATTAAATTTTTTTTAATTAAATATTGTGTATCTTTGATGTTTTTACCCATGTTTATTTGCACAATTTCTTCATTCAGTATTCATTTTCGGACTTCCCCCTCTCCATGCAGTACCGCTATACACCCATAGGGGTCGCGGATCTGCGGTTGAAAAACCCTTGCTATATAATAAAATGAACGCGTTTCGATTGTAATAGAGTTTGACGTTTCGTGACTTGTATGTTTTTCCCATTTACATAAATATCTGAGTGAATGTTAATTGTTTTCATACCTAAATATAAAAGGATAAAAAAATACAACATGGCATCCTTTATATTGTCTGATCTCTGTGGTGCATCCTGAATAAAAAAAAAACTCTCGGAATAACATTGCAGTGTTTTATTGCTCCCTCACTAGTCAACGTCAAATAAAACCAATTATATTCGCCTCCTGTTTGTTTGTTTGTTTGTTTGTTTGATCCAGAGCTCATAACCCCCCTCCCCCGTCACTGTGACCGAATCTGGTCGCATCCGTCGAATTCGCCTGACGTCCTAGCAGGCATATCCGTGTTCTTAGGGTGGGCCTGTGTGTGTATACGTGTGTGTCGTTGTGTGTATGCGTGTGTGAACAGGAGTGGCCTCGACACTCCGCCCTTAGACGCAAATATTGACACGAGCGAGAGGGTTTCAAGACACACACACCCATTCACACATGCCTGATATCCTTCTGATATCCTAAAGACTTCCTGGATGTGCATTTTTTTTTTCTTGTGTGTGTGTGTGTGTGTGTGTGTGTGTGTGTGTGTGTGTGTTTTAATAAATAAAAAAAGGCCTCTAATATATGCTATATGCTTTATAAGGACGGTGTAAAATGTGATAAAACCGCATTTTTAAAAGACTGAACTTTAATAGTAAACACATTAATAATTCTGCGTCCTACGTACAGACAAGAACGCGAACGTAATGCTTTTATTTACACATTAAGCATTTTGTTTACCCTCCTATAAAAAAACTCTTAAGGATAAAAGGGAACGTAGTGGAATGCGACGAGACGGCGTTTTTTGCAAAGACCACACTGCTTGTGTGTTCATCGTATGTTGTTGTTGTTGTTGTTTTTAAAATCTGCCTTATCGCATTTATTCGACGTTAAACGTTTTCCTTAATGGAATCTACGGGATGAAAAAAAAGTAAAAAAAAAAACGTAATTAAACCATTTCATTCATTCATTTTCTAGCGCTTTATCCGATCTCTCGGGTCACGGGGAGCCTGTGCCTATCTCAGGCGTCTATGGGCATTAAGGCAGGATACACCCTGGATGGAATGCCAACCCATCACAGGACACACACACACACATTCATACACTAGGGACAATTTTCCTACCGTGCATGTTTTTTGACCGGGAGGAAACCGGAGAACCCGGAGAAAAACCCCCTGAGGCACGGGGAGAACATGCACAAACTCCACACACACATGACCGAGACGGGAATCGAACCCAGATCCTGGCGGTGTGAGGCGAATGTGCTAACCACTACGCCACCATGCCCCTTAATTAATAATTAAACCATTTAAACAACATATTTGCAACACACAAGAGTCTTATTTATATACAAACTCGATTAATTCTTCATTAGTTGTTGATTTTCACACACACACACACACACACACACACACACACACACACCACACACACACACACACACACACACACACACACACATTTGGTTTCTCTGGAGAAGAAGCCCGGAGCTTCCTTGAACAAAGGCGGCATTGATGGGAGCACCATTATCCCGGGCATTGACTCGCTCCTCAATCCCGGCATTGTTCCACTTTCGAGATGCCGTCTTCTGAAGTACGTCCACAGGGGCGGCTCGATCTATTTATTTATTTATTTATTTATTTATTTATTTATTTATTTATTTATTTGTTCCCCGCCAAAACTAGGAAGCAAGATTCGCCTTTAGGGCCGCGTCGAAATTCCGGGTCTACGCTCGAGTCAAGAAAACATCTGGGCATTTTTATTTGTTTTATTTATTGCAAACAGTTTAAACGGTCGCATTACAGATGTTTCATGTAAACGTGTTCCTAATAATTAAGTAAGTTTAATCCCTAATTGGGCCACGCTGGTTTATTGGTTAGCACGTTCGCCTCACACCTCCAGGATCCGGGTTCGATTCCCGTCTCGGTCATGTGTGTGTGGAGTTTGTGCATGTTCTCCCCATGTCTCAGGGGGTTTTTCTCCGGGTTCTCCGGTTTTCCTCCCCCGGTCCAAAAACATTCACAGGTAGGTTGATTGGCACCACCTTGGAAAATTGTCCCTAGTGTATGAATGTGTGTGTGTGTGTGTGTGTGCCCCCCTGCGATGGATGAACTTGTTTATTTACTGACCCTTCTTTAGCTCAATGAAGTATATATACTTATCTTTTAATCCTTACATCTTAAAAATAGCCCTCGTTACTCCTATTTAATTTTTTTCATTTCGCTTTGTTAAAAAAAATAAAAAAAAGAATAATATATATATATATATATATATATATATATATATTCATTCATTCATTCATCTTCTATCTAATCTAAACGCTTTATACCGCTTTATCGATCGATCTTCCCTCGGGTCACGGGGAGTCTGTGTCTATCTCAGGCGTTTATGGGTATTAAGGCAGGATACACCATGGATGGAATGCCAACCCATCACACACAAACACACAAAAACACAACACACATTCATACACACTAGGGACAATTTTTCCATGGTGCCAATCAACCTACCGTGCATGTTTTTGGACCGGGGGAGGAAACCAGAGAACCCAGAGAAAAAACCCCAGAGGCACGGGGAGAACATGCACAAAATCCACACACACATGGCCGAGACGGGAATCGAACCCGGACCCTGGCGGTGTGAGGCGAACGTGCTAACCACTAAACCACCGTGCCCCTTATAGGACGTAACCAGTGTGACAAAAAAAAGTCCTTAAAAGTGATTATTTCTCATTCACTCATTCATCAAACGCGCTCCGCAAAAAAAGCGAACCCCCCCCCTTCCCTTACATCACTCTTATGACTTGAAACCAGTTCTTTTACACTTTCACTTGAGTAAGTTGATACTTCTAGGGATATGAGAGCTCAGGGGTTAAGGTGTTGGACTCTGGACTGGAAGATTACAGGTTCAAATCCCACCACCACCACCAAGCTACCATTAGTGGGCCCTTGAGCAAGGCCCTTAATCCTCAATTGCTCAGTTGTAAGTCGCTCTGGATAAGAGCGTCTGCCAAATAATGTACTTTGAACTTCTACAGAAGACTTTTTAAACACTAATATCAATACCTTTTCTACCTTTGGACTGTTTTTTTACTCCTAAATTGGGGAAAATCAATCCTAGGGGTGTCAATACTTTTGTCCATAGAGCCTAATTATCTCTTTCCAGAAGCACTTATTTCATCGGACAGGAATTACGGCTGATGTGTGTATAAAAGCTCATACGTAGCAGACGGTAGGCGGTACGTGTCGTTAAAGGATTGGCTGAGACACGTCAGTGCTCGCAAAACGGCGGTGGGCTGAAATCAGATTTGGGATTTCGGTTGGGAAGAACGGACACGTGCACTTTAAAAGGAGA
>JACRUU010000012.1:16614056-16619056 GCA_030449085.1 Kryptopterus vitreolus | reverse complement strand
CGAGCCAAACGGAATGGGGTCCATACATTTCCGATTACAGTGTGAACTCGAATAAAACCTAGAATAAAAAAACAAACAAACAAAAAAACACTTTACTTAAACCTTGCGCTCGGTTGACGATTAGAAAGGTATTATTATAAGCATCAGCGCAAACAGGATCCCTTTTTGGAACGGAGCGGAGAGGAATCGTTGAAGAAGAAGGGAAAGGGGGCGGAGCCACGCAGGTGCACAGGTGTATAAAAGGCGGTCCAGGTGAGGGTTCAGGCACCGCAGCAGGACTGAGGGACTGAACACACAGACGCTCACTTTATTCCACTCGGAGAGAAAAAAAAAGAGGGAAACCTGAGAACGGGTGAGAGAGTCTTTTGTGCTTTCTTTCGTTTCCTTCCTTCCTCCCTCTTTCTTTCTTTCTTTCGATTCTCTGTACATACAAGAAAATAACGTTTTCCTGACGTTTTTTTTTAAACGGCAGCCTGTGAAGATGATTAAGGGACTGTCGTCAGCGCTCTTGGTCCTGGTGGTCGTGGCCGCCGCCGCGGCGAAACCCGAGAAGAACGCCGAAAAGCCCGTGGTCAAGAAGGAGAAGCGAATCCCACAGACTCTCTCCAGGGGTGAGTGAGGATTTATTGCACCACCACCAACAACAACAACAACAACAAGAAAGTCTCTGATGTTTCGGGTTCGATCTCTTCTAACCGGTTTGCCTCTTCTCAGGATGGGGTGATCAGCTGATCTGGGCTCAGACCTATGAGGAGGCGCTCTTCTTGGCACGCTCACAGTAAGAAACGGTCTTAAACTTTGCTTTCGAAAGAAACATCGTCAGTCAACAAGGCGAGAAGGTGTTTCTCAGCGCGAGTCTTTACTAGAAACTGTTAAAACACCCTTTCATTCAAAGTCCACGTGAGTCACCTTCACTAATAATAATAATAATAATAATAATAATAATGTTTCCAGGAACAAGCCCCTGATGGTCATCCTTCACTTGGACGAGTGCCCACACAGCCAGGGTAAAGCCTTTAACCACGCCGTCCCGCTCTCAGGGAATTTGTCCTAAATGTTTGTTTTGTCAGGTCGGCAAATATTTGCTCTCTGTTCCTCCGCCAGCCCTGAAGAAATCGTTCGCCGAGGACAAAGAGATCCAGAAAATCGCCGACGACGACTTCATCCTCCTGAACCTGGTGGTGAGTCTTTTGTCTTTTTGTTTTTTATTAAAGCTTTAGTGGCGAAAAAAAAACCGGATTTTTTGTGCGTCGCAGTATGAAACCACGGATAAGCACCTGTCTCCCGACGGCCAGTACGTTCCCAGGATCATCTTTGTCGGTGAGTTGTCCTTCCCGAATATACCACTTTTTTTTGTGAGGGGGGGGGGAACTTTTCCAAAGAGGAGAGTCATTTTTTTTCGTTTTCGCCCCCGCAGATCCCTCAATGACGGTCCGGGCCGACATCACCGGCCGCTACTCCAACCGCATGTACGCCTACGAGCCTAACGACATGAAACTCCGTAAGTCGACTTTTCCAGTTCCTTTTCCAGGACGATAAATCGAACGTCCACGTGACCCTTTTTTTCCTTCCTTCCTCGACAGTCCTGAACAACATGCTCCGAGCCAAGAAGCTCCTGAAAACCGAGCTGTAATCTACAACCTCGAGATGTCCTTCTATCCACGGAGCAGATCGCAGCTCGGCTTGGGGATCCAGCGTTGTTGTCCGGGTTTAATTCTGTAAAATAAAAAAAACAAACAAAAACAAAACACTGTAAATGTATGAACTCGTTGTTTTATGGACGTTATTTGTTTCTCGTACCTGTCGGGCCTTACAGGCCTTTTTCAGGGATGCATTTGTTTTGGATAAATAAAAGAAGTGAAAAACAAAAAAAACAATCGTGCTGTCGTGTCGAATCGCTAATCTCCTTAAACAAGCAGGATTATCATTCGTACGATTTTCCTACACACACAATCGCGCATCGGAATCTACCGAGGAGTCTTCCTTTACGTGTGGGCGTCCATAATGACATCGCCTGGGGTGCACAACAGACATGCATCATTAATGCTATAAGTGCTTATAATAATAATAACAACAACAACAACAACAAGAATAATAATAACAACAAGAATAATAATAACAGACATGCATCATTAATGCTATAAGTGCTTATAATAATAATAACAACAACAACAACAAGAATAATAATAACAAGAATAAATAATAATAACAGACATGCATTAATGCTATAAAGTGCTTATAATAATAACAACAACACAATCCACACAACAAGAATAATATATAAGACAGACATCATCATTAATGCTATAAGTGCTTATAATAATAACAACAACAACAACAAGAATAAATAATAACAACAAGCAACAAATAATAATAATAACAGTAATAATAATAACAGACATGCATCATTAATGCTATAAGTGCTTATAATAATAATAACAACAACAACAACAAGAATAATAATAACAACAAGAATAATAATAATAATAACAGACATGCATCATTAATGCTATAAGTGCTTATAAAATAATAATAACAACAACAACAAGAATAATAATAATAACAATAACAGACATGCATCGTTAATGCTATAAGTGCTTATAATAATAATAATAATAATAATAATAATAATAATAACAGCAATAATAATAACAGACATGCATCATTAATGCTATAAGTGCTTATAAAATTAATAATAACAACAACAACAACAACAACAACAACAATAATAATAACAGACATGCATCATTAATGCTATAAGTGCTTAATATAATAATAATAATAATAATAATAATCATAATAATAACACCAAGAATAATAACAGACATGCATCATTAATGCTATAAGTGCTTATAAAATTAATAATAATAATAATAATAATAATAATAACAGACATGCATCATTAATGCTATAAGTGCTTATAAAATTAATAATAATAATAATAATAAAAAAATATACAGTAATAATAATAATACAGACATGCATCATTAATGCTGGTAGTGCTTATAATAATAATAATAATAATAATAATAATAATAATAATAATAATAATAATAATAATAAAGCCACTGAGAGGTCGGAAAAAAACAAAGATTGTACAATAGATTTAATTTCATTATAGAATGATTTTCCTGCACGGAGAAGGAAGTAAATGTTAGCACAGAAATGTGATTATTATGGGATTAGCGACTGGTTTGTTGTTGCTCCAGCCAGGCAGATTTTGTACAAGTCATATCCTGCTCGGACCTTTCCAAATCCTTCTTCAATACGGACGAGGACACGACGTTCGTGTCACAGTAAAGGCTAATCATGCTGATTTGCATAAGTAATGATGTAAACACTTTGAATAACACTTACTAAGCAAATAAGCAGCTGGTATTCGAGGGATTTTTTTTTCCTTTCCCGGCAGCCGTATGTGGGTTTTAACTGTTAAGATAAAAAAAAGTGCCCCCCAGGCTGTCCTCTCCCCTTCCTCACAACTTTACTAAGCATCTGAAGGAGCTCCAAAATCTACCGGGACATCGTATTGGAAGAGTGAAGCTTACAGGAAGTGTGGAATAGGAGATATTCATTCATTCATCTAATGTCATTTTATCCGATCTTCCCTGGGATCTCACACGTCTTCAGTATCAAGGCAGGACACGTCCTGTATGAAAGGGGCTTTGCTTTAGAAGTCCGAGGTCACTACTAAGTAAATTGAGATATATATATATATATATAATATATATATATATATATATATATATATATATTTAATAACATAAAAGTAATAAAGCAAACGGTCTGTATCTTTTTTGTAGTGAATCGTATTGAATTGAATCGCACTGTTGAAACGAATCAAATCAGTAGTTGATTCATGTGTTTGTTGAATGTATCATATTGTGCATATATATATATATATATGATATATATATATATATATATATAATATATATATATATACACACCATACATACACACACAGACATATATATATATATATATATATATATATACATATACACAATACGATACATTCAAACACATGAATCAACTACTGATTTGATTCGATTCAACAGTGCAATTCGGTTCAATTCAAAACAATTCGCTATGAAAAATGTGTGTGTGTATATATATATATATATATATATATATATATATATATATATATATATATATATATATACACTGTATATATATATATACACACACACACAAAGTCATTCCATAGCGACTTATTTACAGCCCAGAATGTTTTGTAACCTCTGTCCTATTGTGCACACAGGGGTTTTCTCCAGGTTTTCTGGTTTCTTCCTTTTGCCCCCCAAAAAAACACAGTTTTCCAGTAACTTGTATCCTGAGTGTAAATGTTGCTTTGTGATGTCCTTTACGGTGAAATGTAATGTTCAGTGCTTTTAGATGAGAGCCTAGATTATGTACGACACACACACACACACACACGGGGAGAATGGATCAAATCTGTAATTTTGAATCACATAGAGCTCAGGAAGGACATCATGTTGTCCTTATTTAAGGGAAAAGCTCCAGAATGAAAGCTCCAGGAAGTGCAGCATGCTCCAGTGGTTCAGCCTGAAGCTAAAGGAGTTAACAGAAGCCCCCGCAGCTCATATCCTTTAAGGCGGGGTGAGAGGTGAGAGTGAAACCGGTGAAGTGGTGTTTTTTTTTTATTTGTTTTTTTTTTTCCAGGAAATCCTGTCGCTTGGTTACGAAGGCAACTTTTGTTCTTCCTGCATTTTTTACAAAAAAAAAAAAGGTTTTAGTGCTCGAGGAAACAAACAAACAAAAAAAACATCCCAGAGAACAGGAAACTTTTCTTTCTACCGCTTTTCTATAAACCCTGCGATTACGCCCAACAAAAAGCGGACAACATTAACGTGGCATTACCTGCTTTTTATTCGTTTTTTTTGGTTCGTTTTTACATATATACCTTTTTTTTTTTTTACTGTAAAGGATGAAAGCGTAGTTCATAGAACCGTAGAACATGGACGCACACTACAGTG
>JACRUU010000012.1:16601556-16609056 GCA_030449085.1 Kryptopterus vitreolus | reverse complement strand
CACAGACATCTATGGCAGCACGCTGAAGTCAATGGCAGCATGTCTATGGCAGCACACGGACGTCTACGGCAGCAGAAAACCAGCCCCAGCACGCCAATGCACGAAGGCATTGAAGATAAGCTTCACATGGGTGGGGAGATTTCAAGTGACCTACTACCTAAATCTCTCTCTCTCTCTCTCTCTCTGTCCCTATTGATCATATTTGGGATGAACAGCACGTCAGGCCTCCTCACATCACATCAGCACCTGAGTTTACCGACACCTTTCCTTCTGGAGGACCATCATCAGAGTACTATGGTGGTTGTTATAAGCGGCAGATGGAGACTATATGTCGACTTATAGCTAGGGGAAAGTGGGCTTTGTTCCAAACGGCGCACTAACACACTAGATAGTGGGCGCCTAAATCTCAAGGTTGCCATGGTTACGTGAAGGAAAATCAGCTGATATATATATATATATATATATATATATATATATATATATATATATATATATATATTATAGTATATTTAAAAACACTAAAAAAGATCAACGTAGACTTTGTATTTATTTATTTATTTTTACCTCAGATTAGCCAGCGTGAAACCAGAGCCTTGCTGACTAGCCTCGGAAATTCTCCTGAATAATTCATCGGAAACGTGTTGTTCGGGACAAAAAAAAGGAGGTATTCCATTTCATTACTCGTTCACACGCGTTTAAATCGCGTATATAAATCCGAATTAAGAGTAAAAGGTGTCCATATGGTGGCGGTGTGTAAGCTACTCACCACATAGAGGATGTTGAGGGCGCAGAGGGAATTCTTGGAGCAGGTGAATCCGGCGCAGCCCATCTCACTGGACGATTTCTTTACCTTGTTTTCCTTTAGAAATGCCCTCGTGGAAATCCTTCTATGCGAACACAAATTACATTCACTAAAAGCTTCAGATCCAATGATTTAATAATAATAATAATAATAATAATAATAATAATAATAATAATAAAAGCCGAGCAGGATGAATGGATAACGCGCAGCTGCTGGCAAAACGCTGTACAAGCAGATGAATGGCTGGTGAGTTGCCAGATCCTCGAAAAAAACCCGCTCTATCCAATCAGTGGCAAAAGCGACCAGTGAAACGCTGACCCGCGGTTTCTTTGATCATGAATAATTGAGTTTATTGGGGTTTGAGGTATGATAATGAATTCTGAACCCATAAACAGTTGTGTAGAAGAGATTATATATATATATATATATATATATATATATATAAAGATAGGCAACGGTGGCTTAGTGGTTAGCACGTTCGCCTCACACACCGCCAGGGTCCAGGTTCGATTCCCGTCTCGGCCATGTGTGTGTGGAGTTGTGCATGTTCTCCCCGTGCCTCAGGGGGTTTTTCTCCAGGTTCTCCGGTTTCCTCCCGGTCCAAAAAAAAACATGCACGGTAGGTTGATTGGCACCTTGGAAAATTGTCCCTAGTGTATGTGTGTGTGTGTGTGTGTCCTGTGATGGGTTGGCATTCCATCCAGGGTGTATCCTGCCTTAATGCCCATAGACGCCTGAGATAGACACAGACTCCCCGTGACCCGAGGGAAGATCGGATATAGCGGTAGAAGATGAATGAATGAATGAATATATTTTTACAAATACATTACAGCAGAGTGTAATTCTTTTCCATATCCCGGAGAAAAATGATAATAAACACGCACCATTGCCACTGGCTAGGAATAAACACATATTTAAAGTCTGATTTTGGAGAATATGCATCCTTTAACATGATTTTTGACCCCATATATATTTCATTCATTCATCATTCATCTTCTATTGCTATATCCAATATTCACTCGGGTCACGGGGAGTCTGTGACTATCTCATCTATGGGCATTAAGGCAGGATGCACCCTCGATGGAATGCCAACCCATCACAGGACACACGGACGGACACACACACACACACACACACACACACACACAGACTCATACACTAGGGACAATTTTCCAAGGTGCCAATCAACCTACCGTGCATGTTCTTTTTGGACCGGGAGGAAACCGGACAACCCGGAGAAAAAACCCCCTGAGGCACGCATTTATGCACAACGTCCTTCCTTTCTTTTGGATAAAAAATAAATAACTAAATAAATACACGGGGGGGGGGGATCCTTATTAATCAATAAACTCAAATCAAGCAACAAATATATACCCTCGCTTCCGGCAATTAACAGCATCCGTGTGGAATCAAAGCAAAAGGTCTGTTTGGTGTCCTGAATTAAAACCACCATAACAACTTCTAAACATTTAGAAGAATATTTTGGTAATAATAAATACACATTTGCATAAAGCATCCGTATTTGTCCATGCCATGTTGATTAGAGGATTAAAAATCTTCATTTAAAGTACATTCGGAACAGGTCGAAATGTGCGACTAAGTTTAACTGTGATTAATTTTTTAAATTAAGCTTTAATTTTTAATGTAGCGATTAATCACAAGCTAATAGAAAGCCACGAGATGATATATGATATCATGTGTGTGTGCATGTGTGTTGGAAAATTGTCCCAAGTGTGTGAATGTGAGTGTGTGTGTGTGTGTGTGTGTGTGTGTGTGTGTGTGTGTGTATGCCCTGCGATGGGTTGGCATTCCATCCAGGGTGTATCCTGCCTTAATGACCATAGACGCCTGAGATAGGCACAGACTCCCCGTGACCCGAGGGAAGATAGGATAAAGTGGTAGAAGATGAATGAATGAATATATATATATATATATATATATATATATATATATTGGCACACACATGCATATATGTTTATTCATGCTATTTTTTTCCAATAAAAAGGGTGATTATATTTAACACCAAATGTCATCTGGATTTTCCCATGTTCGTGCATGGAATTCCTTTTTTTTTTGTTCCTAGAGTTTTATTATTTAAGAAAATTCCATTCGACAATTATTTCCCACAAGACCTAAAACTCCATAGAAGCGTTTCCCTCCAACCTGGCAACCCTGCTCGGAGGAGGGAATGGAAGTGTAAGCTGATTGGTCGTTTTTTTCCGTATGACGTTACTAGTTGCTCTCATTGCTAAGCATCCAGCGTGAGGCATCTCTGCTGCAGGCCTGCTGTTATATATATAGCTGATGATGGGATGCTATATATAAAACTCTCCAGTGTGGGATTATATCACACATGCAACTCTTAAACGACCTGTTTACGGCCAGTCGAACGTTCTGGATCTAGTGCAAACCAAGCTCTTTTGCATTCTCGATTTTGATTGGTCCGAACCAAGTTGATTAATTCGGTTCGAGTTTTATTGGTATTGATCAATTGACGCGTCCCATAGGTGTTTGGAATGAAAGTTGAACGTTTGTTCCTAATAAGTTATCGGTCAAATCAGTGGCGAGGAAAACCTCACTGAGATGCCACTAGGAAGAAACCAGACTCCCAAAGGGGAACCCAACCCAGAATCACCAAAAGAATACAGAATACAGAATAAGTACAGAAATCATGTCAGTCTTGAGGCATTGTGGCAGATTGTTGATATTTATTACAATCCAAATCCTTTTGTCCTTCTTGGGTTGTTCGGTAACATCACTGGATCTTTACATTGTTCAAATGGAAACATCTTCAGCCACACAAATTGCAGAACAGTCTCGAACCATCCGCCGTCCTTCGGCCCGTGGACCCACAATGATCATGCTGATGATTCGATTATTCGATGATTCGATTATATTATTCGGCCACGGTGGCTTAGTGGTTAGCATGTTCGCCTCACACCTCTAGGGTCCGGGTTCGATTCCCGTCTCGGCCATGTGTGTGTGGAGTTTGTGCATGTTCTCCCCGTGTCTCAGGGAGGTTTTTCTCCGGTTTTCTCCCCCGGTCCAAAAACATGGTCCCTAGTGTATGAATGTGTGTGTGTGTGTGTCCTGTGATGGGTTGGCATTCCATCCAGGGTGTATCCTGCCTTAATGCCTATAGACGCCTGAGATAGGCACAGACTCCCCGTGAACCCGGGGGAAGATCGTATAAAGCGCTAGAAGATGAATGAATGAATGAATTCCTGCCACCAAGTCATAATTGTGTCAGGGTTTGTTCAGGCTCACCACTAGAGGGCAGTGCTTCTTCGTCTCTGATATCTCTGTGGCCTAAAAAGATTTCTTACCCCTCGCATGGTTTCTCGCGTTACACAAACAGAGCATTGTTCTGGATCGCTGTGTTTCTGAAAATAATTGCTAAATGGAGCCGTATTGTCTGTCCTCGTGATTCCCCAGGCACAATGGAAAAGAAATGAGGCTCCAAAAAAAAAAGAAAAAAAAAAAGAGGGGGTTTGAATGAATAAAAGCAAAGACCCGAGATGAGATGAGATGAAGGTTATAATACCAATGCAATCCACCAGTTGCAAGGACGCTGATTATTTCCGCCATCGTTTTCAATTTCCCAAATACATTCCTTGGCCTCAATGAGCCCCGTCGCCGTATTCCGCCGTTATAAGGATGGCCTATTTGTCAAAGGGAGACGTTTTACAAGGACGCGAGGAGAAAAAAAAAACCTCCAGCACGCCAATGGACCATCGAGACGTTTGCTCGAAAAGCATTTTATTATTTATTATTTACATTTTTTTTTTGCAGTGAAAAGTCACTGAATTGTTCCATGTCTTCCAAAAGTCCATGACGGGAAGAGCTGACCTGCGAAAGGTTTTCCGGCTGAGCAAGAGCTCGGGGGTCAGGGTTAGACTCGCACGCCTTCCTTTTGGGGAGGGGGGGGGGGCTGGGGGGGGGGGGGTCTCGGGTTGTGGAGAACGAGCAAATAAAGCCTGGTTATTTCTATTTGTATGGTGCATGAAATATCACTTGAACCCCTGAAGACTACAATGGACAAATGGACATATCGTAATGGACAAATTGCATACGCTAATACATTATACGATGATGCATACATTAATTGCATCATCGTCTTTTTCTTTATCGATTGTTTGTCATGTTGATCAAAATACACCGGAAGATCGGCGATACTGAGGCTCGAACTCCAAACTCCCTAAACCTCCGCCCCCCCCAACCCCACCCCCCCGCCGACCGTCCAATCAGGAGACCAGCGCCTTAAACCACTCCCCCTTCCTTCTATGATTGATGGCGAGATGATAGATGGCTCCAAAAGTTGTCCCTCTATGCTCTCTAGTCCCTCTAAAGCGACGGAGAAAAGCGCTGAATGTTGAGAAACTGGCGAAAACTCGTCCTCTAACGATAAAACAATGGTGTCAGATATCGGCAGGCTTACTTATATCGCAGCCAACGCATTCATTTTTATCGTAGGCGCGTTATATGAGCATTAATGGCGCGGCGATCCCGCTATACGTGGGCGGGGCCTCGTATGCTATTGTTCTGGGAGGTAATAGTGCGCGATTTCACGGAGGACCAATAGCGCCTCTTGTAGGAATCTACTGTGGGCCGCCTAATAGTAATAATTCAATAAAGTAAAGTACAAAATAAGTAAAATACAAAAAAAAAGTCAAATACAAAATAAGTAAATAAGTAATAATAATAATAAAATAATAAAATAATAATAATAATAATAATAATAATAATAAGTAATAATAATTAAGAAATTCCCGTTGTGCCCCTTCTTTCTGTCCCTACTGCACCACTCCTGTTCTTTCATCTGCCTCTACCGTGTCTCACATGCCTCTCTGACTCTGACTCTATTTTAGTCCTCCCGCTTGCGCTCTTAATTATATCCCCCCCTCCCCCGCACGCTATTCTCCCAATTAGCGACGCGAGTGAGATCAAAGGTCTCGCTGCTTAACTGGCACTCAAACTTACTAGAAAGCATAATAATATACTGATTTCACGCCCGTAACGTCGCAAACTTACCCGCTTTAGAGAGAGAGGGTGGATTTTCAATTTCCAATGGATTTTCAAGCCCCGCCTCACTGCAGGTAATAATAAAAAACAACAACAACAACAAACGGTCTAATTGATCGCAATCTCAAATTCTAAATCAATAACATTAAACGATTTTTTTTCCTAAATTGAAGGCAGACAAATGTATAGGACGTCTTTTAAGCGTTAAAATGAACCCCTATTCCCACGGAGCTGTATATGCGCATTGTTTATATGAACTCCTTACCCAACATGCACACGGACAAATACAAATAATAAAGCATGACGGCAAAATATTCTTGTATGTGTGTTAGGGACGTCATGTCTGCTGATAAACGTGTGTCGCAAATAAACATATATATATATATATATATATATATATATATATATTTATGGCTGTGTTAATAAAAAAAAAAAAAAATATATATATATATATATATATATATATATATATATATATATATATATATATATATGGGGCATGGTGGCTTAGTGGTTAGCATGTTCACCTCACACCTCCAGGGTCCGGGTTCGATTCCCGTCTCGGCCATGTGTGTGTGGAGTTTGTGCATGTTCTTTTCCCCGTGCCTCAGGGGGTTTTTTCTCCGGGTTCTCCGGTTTTTTTCCTCCCCCGGTCCAAAAACATGCACAGTAGGTTGATTGGCACCTTGGAAAATTGTCCCTAGTGTGTGAATGTGTGTGTGTGAATGTGTGTGTGTGTGTGTGTGTGCTCTTTGATGGGTTGGCATTCCTTCCAGGGTGTATCCTGCCTTAATGCCCATAGACGCCTGAGATAGACACAGACTCCCCGTGACCCGAGGGAAGATCGGATAAATGAATAAATAATGAATATATGTTATGGTCCACATATGATATGTTAATCTGTCGCTTTCTATTTTATCCCCCGTCAGCTCTTTGTAACTCGTCCTCCATTACATCCTCCCCGGTATCGGGTCGATCGATATGAAATGAAATACTAATTGCCCCCTTTTTAATGGACTTACGATAATGCTGTTTGACAGATGTGTCTGTGTTCCATTGATTTGCTTACCATTGGAGATGCTGTACAGGCGCACCTGTTGTAGCACTTGGTCCATACGATGGGAGTAACAAGCGCTGAGAACGATTTGGGCAAGACTTTCGCTGCCTTCCCCCTACCCCTGAGCTCTGAGCAGAAAACATAGCACATGATGACCGGGTTGCCAGATATTTGCCGGATTCATAAATAATACTCATAAAAATGGACTAAAACATGTAAAACGTGCTGGGTCTATTTGCAGGGAGGTGGTTGTAGCCCAGTGGTTAAGGTGTTGGACTCTGCACCGGAAGATCACAGGTTCAAACCCCGCCACTACCAAGCTGCCACTAGTGGGCTCTTGAGCAAGGCCCTTCACCCTCAGTTGTAAGTCGCTCTGGATAAGGGCGTCTGCCAAACGCTGCAAATGTAAATGTAAATGTATTTGATTTGCTGGTATAACAATGTCTTCTGGGAAGTTTGGTGTTTGAGTGCGATGGCGGAGAGTTGGCAATACTTTTGTAGACGTTGCGTATATGTTACAACACTCCTATACATTTGTGTACACAATAAATATCAATGTTGATTTGAACATTTTAGAGCTTTCTCAAGATTTTTGCCAACACCACCTCCCCCCCCCCCC
>JACRUU010000012.1:16584056-16596556 GCA_030449085.1 Kryptopterus vitreolus | reverse complement strand
TCTATACTCATCTCTATCTATCTATCTATCTATCTATCTATCTATCTATCTATCTATCTATCTATCTATCTATCTGTCTATACTCATCTCTTTCTTTCCTTCTATCTATCTATCTATCTATCTATCTATCTATCTATCTATCTATCTATCTATCTATCTATCTATCTATCTGTCTGTCTGTCTGTCTGTCTGTCTGTCTGTCTGTCTGTCTGTCTGTCTGTCTGTCTGTATATCTGTCTATCTATCTGGACATGGAGCATATATAATAATAAAAATAAGTGTGCTCAAAAGAAATAATAATAATAATAATAATAATAAGTTCATTCATTCATCTTCTATCGCTTTATCCGAAGAAGAAGAAGTTAAAAAAGTAATAAAAAAGGATGTGTGTGTGTTATAGCTTTATAACACATATATGCGGGGGGCACGGGGGTTTAGTGGTTAGCACATTCGCCTCACACCGCCAGGGTCCGGGATTCGAGTCCCCTCTCGGCCATGTGTGTGTTATGCATGTTCTCCCCGTGCCTCAGGGGGTTTTTCTCCGGGTTCTCCGGTTTCCTCCCCCGGTCCAAAAACATGCACGGTAGGTTGATTGGCACCTTGGAAAATTGTCCCTAGTGTGCGAATGTGTGTGTGTGTGTGTGTGTGTGTGTGTGTGTGTGTGTGTGTGTGTGTGTGTGTGTGTGTGATAAATATGTGCAAAAATGTACAACATACATCCCAACAGTATAACGACTTTGAGTCGATATACATGGTTAAAAGCGCTTTAATCAGAATATAATATATTATTAATGATATATAAAATGATAATTGAACATATTAATTACATTTATTGCAATTAACAACAATGAATTGAATTATAAATTTTTCCAACATGTGCCGAACCAAACACGTGGATCGTCCGCTGTGTCGCCCCCTAGCGGGAGCAGTCGGGAAACTGGTAGTAATGATGATGATTATGTTGACGATGACGAATAATGATGCCCCTCAAGATCTTCTCCTCCAAACAATGTAAAGAATATCTTCGTGGAGCCGACGTTTGTCATACTGGAACAAGTATAGGGGAAATAAACAACACAAACAAACAAACAAACAAACAAAAAAATAATTCACGGAAGAGACAGTCAGGTGTCCCAATACTTTTGGGAGCAATTACACCGTATGCTCAGTTTTACAGTTTAGGCGTCCACAAACGTTTGTTAAGCGTCGAATCAGAATATAACATTATACAAGACGTGTATTTTAGGCGAATAAACACAAAAAAACAACAACAACAACAACAAAAAAGAGGGGCAGGAGTGACGTTTTTTTGCAAGAACGTATCATTTGTAAATGTTCTTATGTAACACTTGCTGACTTCACTCGCTCGTCTTGTCCTTCGAGTTTCAAGCACACACACACACACACACACACACACACACACACACACACACACACACACACACATATATAGCAAGTCAAACAGCCTCGGGCAAGTTTAGAATAAAAATGTTTTTTCTCCCAAAGGTGTTTTTTTTTTCCCCCTAGTTCGAAAATACAGAGACGCGCTTATGAACGTGAGGAAGAAGGGGAAGCGAGTTAAAAAATGATTAGACGTGTTGGTGTAGTCCGTGCTGACCTTGAAAGTTCAGAACCCAGAGCGGAGCGAGAGAGCGAGAGGGAGAGAGAGGGAGAGAGAGGTGTGAAGGTGAAGAGCTAAGCAGGTGTGACAGCTCTGAAAGCTTTCACAGGACAAAAAGGTTTCTCGTGCCTCGGAGCGGTGCTAAGCTGGGGCTGACCTCATCACCGAGCGTGGCGTGTCTCTCCACCGGCGAGGAACTGTGTTCAAAGAGGATTGAGCACCTGTGCAGGAAATTGAGGGGTTGGGGTGGGGGGGTCGAGGGGGGGCGGATTGGACTCGTGTACAGGCTTTCAAGTCCATCGAATCATCCCTGCTTGATAATCCTCAACCATGATTGGTCAGATTACTGATTTGTTTTCTGTACAGGGACACTTCTTCACAACGATGTATTATAGCACACGTTATAGCTTTATAACACATATATGCACGGGGGTTTAGTGGTTAGCACGTTCGCCGCACACCGCCAGGGTCCGGGTTCGAGTCCCGTCTCGGCCATGTGTGTTATGCATGTTCTCCCCGTGTCTCAGGGGGGGTTTTCTCCGGGTTCTCCGGTTTCCTCCCCCGGTCCAAAAACATGCACGGTAGGTTGATTGGCACCTTGGAAAATTGTCCCTCCCTAGTGTGTGAATGTGTGTGTGTGTGTGTATGATGGGTTGGCATTCCATCCAGGGTGTATCCTACATTAATGCCCATAGACGCCTGAGATAGACACAGACTCCCCGTGACCCGAGGGAAGATCCGGATATTTATATAAGCGGTAGAAGATCGGATAAAGCGATAGTATTAGGGGTAGAAGATGAAGATGAATGAATGAATGATGACACACACATATGTTTCATATAAGTAGAAATAAACGACAGCTGCTGTTACAGACGTGATCACGCTGACGGTTTTTTGCAGGTATACCATAAACGGAGTGGTATAAAAGGAATAAATGGCGCGTTATCGCTGTAGCCGTAAAAGCGAATACGTTTGCGCCGTGCCGTTGTTGATTGTTTTCCTGTAACCGTGTGGTGTTTTATTAAACAGCTTCTGCACACTTTTACACTGGCGGCCTTTATCTTTATCTCCTGCTCCGGTATTTAAATATTTATTTGCACTTGTCGCTTTGAATAATGCTGCTGTTTGCACTTCTGCTGGATGCCGAGCTGCATTTCAATGCTGCACTATGTAATGACAAAGTTCTATCTCTCTATCTATCTATCTATCTATCTATCTATCTATCTATCTATCTATCTATCTATCTCTATATATCTGTCTATCTATCTGTCTGTCTGCCTATCTATCTATCTATACTCATGTCTCTCTCTATCTATATGTATGTTCATTTGTCTATCTATCTATCTATCTATCTATATCTATCTATCTATCTATCTATCTATACTCACGTCTCTCTCTCTCTCTCTCTCTCTCTATATATATATATATGTTCATTTGTCAATCTATCTGTGTATTTATCTGTATGTTTATTTGTCTATCTATCTGTCTGTCTGTCTGTCTGCCTATCTATCTATCTATCTATCTATCTATCTATCTATACTAATGTCTCTCTTTCTCTCTCTCTCTCTATATATATATATATATGTCATCTATCTATCTATCTATCTATCTATCTCTCTCTCTCTATATATATATATATATATGTTCATTTGTCAATCTATCTGTGTATTTATCTGTATGTTCATTTGTCTGTCTATCTATCTATCTATCTATCTATCTATCTATCTATCTATCTATCTATCTATCTATCTATCTATCTATCTATCTATCTATCTATCCATCCATCCATCCATCCATCCATCCATCCATCCATCCATCCATCCATCCATCCATCCATCCATCCATCCATCCATCCGTCCATCCCCTTCTTACTTCTCACGTCACTATATCAGTTTCAGTGTGCATCCACAAGGGGGCAGCATGTATTAACATTTTCCTTCTCGTTCCATTAAAGCCGTTTTGTGCGTCTTTAACGCGTCCTCAGTGTCACATCAGCGCGCACGACATTCTCCTGCACGGACGGAGTTTATTTCCGCCACATATATAAAAACACACACACTGCTGAATGTAAAACACACCACATGAAAAACACACACACTGCTGAATGTAAAACACACACACACTGCTGAATGTAAAACACACACACACTGCTGAATGTAAAACACACACACACACTGCTGAATGTAAACACACACACACTGCTGAATAAAATAAACACTGAATTTAAACACACAACACACACACACTGCTGAATATAAAAACACACACACACTGCTGAATGTAAAAAACACACACAATGCTGATATAAAAACACACACACACTGCTGAATATAAAACACACACACACACTGCTGAATGTAAAAAACACACACACACTGCTGAATATAAAACACACAACACTGCTGAATATAAAACACACACTGCTGAATGAAATAAAACACACACACTGCTGAATGAATAAAAAACACACACACACTGCTGAATGTAAAAAACACACACACACTGCTGAATGTAAAACACACACACACTGCTGAATGTAAAACACACACACACACTGCTGAATGTAAAAACACACACACACTGCTGTAAAAAAACACACACACAAATGTAAAACACACACACAAATACAAACAACACACACACTGCTGAATATAAAACACACACACACTGCTGAATGTAAAAAACACACACTGCTGAATGTAAAACACACACACACACTGCTGAATGTAAAACACACACACACTGCTGAATGTAAAACACACACACTGCTGAATGTAAAAACACACACACACTGCTGAATGCTGCTTAAAAACACACACACAACTGCTGAATGTAAAACACACACACACACTGCTGAATGATAAAACACACACACACACTGCTGAATGTAAAACACACACACACAATGCTGAATGTAAAACACACACACTGCTGAATGTAAAACACACACACACTGCTGAATGTAAAACACAATGAATAAAAAACACACACACACTGCTGAATGTAAAACACGCACACTGCTGAATGTAAAACACACACACACATGCTGAATGTAAAAAACACACACACACTGCTGAATGTAAAAACACACACACACACTGCTGAATGTAAAAACACACACACACAATGCTGAATGTAAAACACACACACACTGCTGAATAAATGTACACACACACACTGAATGTAAAACTGAATGTAAAACACACACTGCTGAATGTAAAAAAACACACACTGAATGTAAAACACACACTGCTGAATGTAAAACACACACACACAATGCTGAATGTAAAACACACACACTGAAAACACACACTGAATGTGAACACACACACACTGAATGTAAAACACACACACTGCTGAATGTAAAAAACACACACACACTGCTGAATATAAAAAACACACACACACTGCTGAATATAAAAAACAATATAAAACACACACACTGCTGAATATAAAAACACACACACAATGCTGAATGTAAAACACACACTGCTGAACTGCTGAATTAAAACACACACACTGCTGTTAAAACACACAATGTAAAAACACACAAAACACACAACTGCTGAATGTAAAAACACACACACACTGCTGAATATAAAAAAACACACACACACACTGCTGAATATAAAAACACACACACACACTGCTAAAAACACACACACTGCTGAATGTAAAACACACACACACTGCTGAATGCTGTAAAACACAAAAATGTAAAAACACACAAAACACTGCTGAATGTATGTAAACACACACACACAATGCTGAATGTGAAAACACACACAACTGCTGAATATAAAACACAACACACAACTGCTGAATGTAAAAACACACACACACTGCTGAATGTAAAAACACACACACACTGCTGAATATGTAAAACACACACACACTGCTGAATATACTGAATGTAAACACACACACACTGCTGAATGTAAAACACACACACACTGCTGAATGTAAAACACACACACACACTGCTGAATGAATAAAACACACACACACACTGCTGAATGTAAAAAACACACACACTGAATGTAAAACACACACACTGCTGAATGTAAAACACACACACACTGCTGAATATATATAAAACACACACTGCTGAATGTAAAACACACACACACACTGCTGAATGTAAAACACACACACACTGCTGAATATAAAACACAAAACACACACACACTGCTGAATGTAAAACACACACACACTGCTGAATGTAAAACAACGAATATAAAAACACACACACTGCTGTAAAACACACAATGAATGTAAAAAACACACACACACTGCTGAATATAAAAAACACACACACACTGCTGAATATAAAAAACACACACACACTGCTGAATAAAACACACACACACTGCATAAAAAACACACACACACTGCTGAATATAAAAAACACACACACACTGCTGAATATAAAAAACACACACACACTGCTGAATATAAAAAACACACACACACTGCTGAATATAAAAAACACACACACACTGCTGAATATAAAAACACACACACACTGCTGAATAAAACACACACACAACTGCTGAATGTAAAACACCACACACTGCTGAATGAACTGCTTGTAAAACACAACACACACACTGCTGATGTGAAAACACACACACACTGCTGAATGTAAAACACACACACACTGCTGAATATAAAACACACACACACTGCTGAATGTAAAAAACACACACACACTGCTGAATGAATATAAAAAACACACACACACTGCTGAATACAAACACACACACAACTGCTTAATGTAAAACACACACACACAATGCTGAATGAATATAAAACACAAACCACACTGCTGAATGTAAAACACACACACTGCTGAATATAAAACACACACTGCTGAATATAAAACAACACACACACACTGCTGAATATAAAAACACACACACACACTGCTGAATATACAAACACTGCTGAATATAAAACACACACACACTGCTGAATGTAAAACACACACACACACTGCTAAAACTGAATAAACACACACACACTGCTGAATATAAACACACACACACTGCTGAATATAAAAAACACACACACACTGCTGAATATGAATGTAAAACACACACACACTGCTGAATGTAAAACACACACACACTGAATAAAACACACACACACACTGCTGAATAAAACACACACACACTGCTGAATATAAAAAACACACACACACTGCTGAATATAAAACACACACTGCTGAATATAAAACACACACAATATAAAAACACACACTGCTGAATATAAAACACACACAAAAACACACACACTATAAAACACACACTGCTGAATTAAAAACACACAATGAATTAAAAACAAAACACACACACACACACTGCTGAAAATATAAAAACAAAAACACACACACACTGCTAAAAACACACACACACACTGCTGAATATAAAAAACACACACACACTGCTGAACTGCTGAATAAAACAACACACACACAAATATAAAACACACACACACTGCTGAATGTAAAACACGTAAAACACACACACTGCTGAATGTAAAACACACACACACACTGCTGAATATAAAAACACACACACACACTGCTGAATGTAAAACACCACACGCAATGTAAACACACACTGCTGATATAAAAACACACACACACACTGCTGAATATAAAAAACACACACACACACACACTGCTGAATATAAAAACACACACACACAATATGAAAAAACACACACACAATAATAAAACACACACACACACTGCTGAATATAAAAAAACACACACACACTGCTGAATGTAAAACACACACACATGCTGAATATAAAAAACACACACACACTGCTGAATATAAAAAACACACACACACTGCTGAATAAACACACACACACACATAAAAAACACACACACACTGCTGAATAAAACACACACAATATGAACAAAAAAACACACACACACTGCTGAATATAAAACACACACAACACGAATATAAAACACACACAATATAAAACACACACACACACTGCTGAATGCTGATATAAAAAACACACACACACTTGAATGCTGATGAATATGGGGGGGAGGGGGGGGAGGGGGCGGGGCTGGTGGAGGGGGCGGGGCGACGGCAATAAACGACCTGATCACGTCGTTCGGGCTCGAATTACAGCAGATCCTTAATTATAATGAATAAAACTTACTCATCGCTAGAAGAAACTTTCTCAGCAGGGATGGAGGGATGGAGAGAGAGAGAGAGAGAGAGATAGAGAGAGGGAGGGGGGGGCAGGGTTTATGAAGAAAGGGGTGGGGTTTAAAAAAGGGCGTCGTGTGACATCACTTCCGTTCTCGAGGCGCCTTTTTGTCGCTCGCACGCCGTTATTGTTCTTCCATTTCCGCACGCCGGACCTGCGCGCACTACGAGTACCACGCCGCCGCCGCTGCTGCTCTGCTCTGCGGGGAAACACCACCACCATCACCGCCACAATCACCGCCTCCGCCGCCGCCGCCGCCGCCGCCGCTCCCGTGGACAAAATAACAAGTCGAGGATTTTTTTTTTTAAAAAAGTGGATTGATTTGACGGATTTTCTATCCTTTTTTCTCCCGCTCACATCTTCCTTCACTTCTCGCTTGAGGCTTTTGTGCGGCTTTTGCTAACTTTATTTACGAACTCGCCCCCCCCCTCCTCCTCTCCTCCTCCTCCATCCATCCATCCCTCCATCCCTCCCTCCTCCAAAATGGAGAACGAGAACAAGTACCTCCCGCAGCTCCTGGCGGAAAGAGACAGCCTGGATTCATCCTTCATGCACGCCATGAAACTTTTATCTGCAGGTAAATTTATTTGTTTACAATATACAAATACGTATAATATATCCATATATATATATATATATATATACAGTTATATTTATTTATTTATTTAAAATAGATACTTCTGCCCCTTTTTTATATCCATAAGTGTCGTCTCTTTAGAACGGGGGGTGGGCCGTATCTCAAACCCCTCTCGCGGTCCCTGTGTCTGTCCACTACGTAGGTCGCGACATAATTGACTTGTGCGCCCTACGTCCACAGCACACTTTATACACGATTTGTGCAGCAGCCGGCCAGAAGAAAAAACTTCTTTCAACCCAGCAGTTAATAACAGTATTTATTTATTTAATAATAATAATAATAAAAAAATTAGTGAATGGCTTTTGTGATGGCAAATAAACATACTTTAAAACGTAAATTTGTACCACATTACGTGATTATAATAATTGTTAAATGTTCCCTCTAATGTCGAATAAAAGGTCTCAGATATATATAACCATGCTCAGGGCGTAAAGTTATAGGTGTACTAAAACTATATATATATATATATATATATGCGCGCACACAGCGTTAACAGGCTCTATTGACTGGTCGCGGTCCTAATTAGTGCGACGTCGCCTGCTTAGGCTCCCTACTACTCCGCGCGTGGAAAAACAACGAGGCGTGTGCGCACTACTTAGTGCGCCATTTATGCAATAGGCAACGCTCGTGTGTTTATAACGATACTCATTGTGGTTCCTTGCATTCTGCGGATGAGAAAGTCGTCGTTTCACTTCTTGTGGAATAAAAAGTAGCGTGTATGGAAATTACTTTTTTTTGGGGGCGGGGGGGGGGGGACACTATAAAAACGTTATAACGTTAAAAAACGTTATAACCAGGTGGCCAGACGACAGTGATATCCGTATTTTTCGTGCAATAGGACATATGAGTGATACCAGTATAAAAATCACGTGCGCGAGTGTGTGTGTGTGTGTATGTGTAGATATAGATATATATATATATATATATATATATATATATATATATATATATATATATATATATATATATATATATATATATATATATACATACATACACACACACACCACACACACACACACACACATACACGTGTGTATGTGTATGTATATATTTTTGTATATAATGGATTAATGCATGTGTGGCGCCCCGAGCACATGCACTTTCACCGCATTCGACCCTCCAGTCCTCCTTTTTGATGTTTTTTGTTTCGTATTAGACTAGGACCTGAATTTGAGTGTAATTAGGGCCCTGGTTTTCATCCCTCTGCCGTCCCCCCCCCTTTTTTTTTCTTTTTCAGTCCATAACATTCCCGAGGTCCACATGTAACCGGGGAAATGTCGGATTATCTCAGCTAGGGTTTTTTTTTCCCCTCAAAAGGAAATGTCAGTCTTTTTTTTATTATTACTATTTTCCTCTCAACTGTCTAAACCAGATGTTTTCCATCGACGGCCTACTGGGAACGTGTGTGTGTGTGTGTGTGTGTGTGTGTGTGTGTGTGTGTGTGTCTTCAAAGACGTACGGATCAGCATCTGGATCTTCTCAATATTTTTTTTTTTTATCGTGTGTGTGTGTGGTGTGTGTGTGTGTGTGAGGAGAGAGAGAGAGAGAGAGAGAGAGAGAGAGAGGAGAGAGAGAAAGAGAGAGAGAGAGTTGGGATTTGCACATGAAGGACTGGTGTGAGCTGAATATTCCAAACGCTGGGAAATGTATCCAGATGAGCAAATGAGAAGGGGGTGGGGGGGTTTGGTAAAAAATAAATAAATAAGGCCACACAACAAACTACTTTTGTTTTTTTACTGTCTGTGGGTTTTGGAGTTTTTTTCCGATCAACCAAGGTCAGCGCCGGAACATCAAAATGAGCCGTATTGACGCTCGGGGCAAATACACCGCTGTTAAAGCCACTCCACCAACATCCACCCCTGGCTTGTCGTACATAAAAGCATGGCTGGAGATTTCCCCCTGGAGCTAGCGCAGCTGTTCCCACCGACGTTTCTCGTGTGTGTGTGTGTGTGTGTGAATGACTGCATTGTTCGCCCCTTCCTTGACCTTTACCCTCTCCGCCCGAAAGCTCCGTGGAATATCTGATTGTCGATTTGGAAAAAGCGTGCCAAAGGTCGCGGCGTAATTCTGCGATCGGACGGGATCGGATTATTTATTTAAGCCGTCAGCCTTGACTGCGCGTTCCTGCTGTCGTCGTCGCCGTGTCATCTTTTGCCCCCCTCCCCTCCCCTCTCTCTTTCTGTTCATTTCGTCACGCGTACGCCGAGCCCCTGTATCGGATGTAACCTCGGCTGAACGGAGACTCCGCTCTCTCTCTCTCTCTCTCTCTCTCTCTCTCTCTCTCTCTCGCTCTCCTACAGAAATCGAGAGGGTTCAGAAAGACGAGCCGGAAAAAGACAACGAGTCCTACCTGGACCTCTTCACGGCGAAGAACATCAAGCTGAAGGAACGAGTCCTCATTCCAGTCAAACAGTACCCAAAGGTCCGTCCCGCAGAGTCGATCATATGATTGCACACACACACACACGCACACACACCTATGCATGCACAGGTGCTGCGACATCTTATTATTCCATTATATCTATTACAGTTTAAACGAGCGAGCCGAGATTATGCAAATGACGCGTTTTTCATGCAACAAGCACATTTTATTTATTTATTCTTATCTATTACAGTTTAAAAGGGGACGTCGAAACGAACGAGCCGAGATTATGCCAATGTGTATTTCATGCAACAGTCGCATTTTTCGTTTACATGGACACCTTTAGACTGTAACACACTGTACGGGGTTTTGTTTTTGTTTCCCTCCAATAAAGTAAAACCTCCATAGACTTGCTGTGCTGCTGCACCATGTAGGCTGTACAGAGCGGTTATGTCATGCACACGTGGAGAGCAAAACGGTGAACATGTGCTTCAAGAAAAGGAGGAAAAAACAAACGATCACCATTTTATCTGTTCAGTAAACCCTTTAGAAATGTTTTTTTTTTTAATTATCCTCACTGCCCCCCCCCCAGCCAGTGACGCTCCATATCTTGTCATCCAGCTACAGATGTCGCACGTTTTCCGTTATCAGGCCTGCCGATAAAGCGACGAGCTGTTGCGTAACCTTTCGCAAACCCGCACCCGTCGTGTAGAAACACAAATCAGATGCATTAACAGTAATTATAGGTTTTATGGTGGATGTTTGACATGCTAGGGGTCCACCCCCCCCCCCCCTTTTTTTTTTTGATAATTTCCTGTTTGTAACCCGATGCCGGGCCAGGCGCGGGGACACGCCCATTTTAACCCTCGTTAATTTGCCGAGTGCATTATTCACAGCGTTTTCTGTTCAAACGCGTCATGCACACACACACACACACACCACACACACACACACACACACACACACACACACACACACACACACGCGCGCGCGCAGAACGAGCAAAGCCACCCCTGAATGTTTTTCCTCCTCCATCCAGGCGCTTGGAATCGCTCTTTGTTTACTTTTTGCGACGCCGGAAGTAGGTCGCTTTGGAATCTTGATCGCCGTCCTCGCAAGACCGATCTGCTTTTACTGCCCCAGTTTCTCCCGGCGCGGAAGTTACGAAACGCTTACGTCGTCAAATCCCAACCGTTCCGCAAAAAAAAAAAAAAAAATAAAAAAACAAAAAAAAAAAAAAAAACAAAAAAAAAAAAAAAAAAAAAAAAAAAAAAAAAAAAACATATGGAATTAGGTTTCGGACAAAATACACTCTGCTTTCACACACACACACACACACACACCGGGCCTGATGATGCACCTTTTCCTTCACTCCGACTCCCATACAGCCGCGCGGCGTATCCGTATCGCCCCCACCGGACCATAATCGCCGGGCGGATCGCATATACGTCTCACATTTCAGCCTGAGAGAGACACGACTTTCACTCATGTCCTGAATTTATTGTTTTAATCTCGTTTTTTTTCTCTCTTTCTTTCTTTCTTTCAGTTTAACTTTGTTGGGAAGATTTTGGGGCCTCAAGGGAACACCATTAAGAGACTGCAGGAGGACACGGGCGCCAAGATTTCCGTCCTGGGCA
>JACRUU010000012.1:16576556-16581556 GCA_030449085.1 Kryptopterus vitreolus | reverse complement strand
TGCGCACTATTTACTAATAGTTAACCGTTTGGTTGTCGTTTTCGACTGTAAACACAATAAAGCAGACTTCCAAAGAAAATGAATCGAGGACTGTCATTCCGCTCACCCCTAAACCCACGGAAGCCTCCGAGCGCGAGCTTTTATTCCCCCCTCGGCAGGTTTTGGAAGTACGGAGGCAGATGCTCGGCTCGTTACGTTTCGAAGCCCCCTCCTTGCTAATTGGTTGAGGTTTGCCGGTGCCCCCCCCCCGTCCCCCGTTGAGCGCAGAAGTCCTTTAAAACGTTTGGTCGTGTCGTTATCAGGAGGAGAGCTTGAGGAAAAGCGGCGAGCCCAAATACGCCCACCTGTCCATGGAGCTCCACGTGTTCATCGAAGTGTTCGCGCCGGCTCCCGAAGCGTACATGCGCATGGCCAACGCCATGGAGGAGGTCAAGAAGTTCCTTTTCCCGGTAAGTAGCAAATAAAGAAATAAACAAACAAACGCCACCGGATGGATCGTTTACGGACGCTATTCGTTCGATCCTCTCCAGGACATGATGGACGAAATTTGCCAGGAGCAGTTTATGGAGATGGGATATCTGAACGGCAGCCACGAACACGCCGTAAGAGGCAGAGGAGGCCCGATGGCCAGGGGCCGAGGAGGACCGCCGCCGCCGCCGAGGTACGTCGCGCGCCAGGAGCCTGGTATTTTTCGTAAGCATCGACGCGTTTTAACCTCGTATCCGATTTGCCGTTTCAGGGGTCGAGGCATGCCGCCGATGCGCGGCGGAGTTCCGCGCGGCGGCCCGGCCAGAGGCGGAGCGGTCAGGGGGGCTCCAGCAGGACGTGGCGGACCGCCGGCTCAGCCTGTCAGAGGCGCGGCTGCCTCCAGAGCACGCGCCCCTGCCCCGGGAACGCCGAGGATGCCGCCTCCACCGCGCCCGCCTGCCCAGGAGGCGTACGAAGACTACGTAAGCACGAACGCCACCTTATATTCAAAAGCATATATATATATATATATATATATATTCTGACATGCCCCTCCCCCCCCCTTGTTTCCATCAGTCTTACGACGAAAGCTACACAGAGTCGGGTTATGAGGCCTACGAGAGCTACTACAGTCAGCCACAGGCGTGAGTCAAAGCACCTTTGTTCCCTTATTTGAATCCGCTCATCCCAGTTCAGGCCCGGCTTTGGGGAAATGTTCCTGTCGTTGAGAGATTAGGTCACGCTGTACTCTGGATACACACTGACCCGCTTAGTACTCGGTTTTCCCCCGCTGCGGCGTTCCCGATTCGACCTTTTATTTTGTCTTGTTGCGATTTTACAGCTTTGGGAAGAATTGGAACTGCAGGTACCCGAAAGTACCCGACTTTACTCAACACAACAAAATTCACAAACTCCCTCCAAAATCTTCACAGAATAGTGGAGGGAATTATAGCACATACCACATATGTATGGTATGGTGTACATTTTGTCATTTGTGTGTGTGCGAGAGCACCGTGATCATTCCAGTCCCATTTCCCCAAGGTGTGTTTGTGTGTGTATATGTATGCATGTGTGTGTATATTATATAATATATATATATATATATATTATTGTATATTATGTGTGTATATGTATATGTGTGTGTGTGTGTGTATGTGTATATATAATCTATATATATATATATATATATATATATATATATATATACATACATACATACATACATACATACATACATACATACATACATGTATACATACACATACATACATACACACATCCCCATATACATGTACATACACATACACATACATACACATACATATATACACACACATATATGTGTGTGTGTGTGTATATACACACACACATTCTATATATATTATGTTTATGTATGTGTTTGTATAGATATATAGATACTGTATGTAACCAGAATTAGTGAGTCCACGTTGCTTTCTTCTAAAAAGAATCATTTTTAACTTGCAGAGAACCAGAGTATTATGACTACGGACACGGAGAGACACAGGAAGGTTACGAAAATTACGGTAGGTATTTAATAAGAAAATCCTTTGCATTTTGCACCGCGTCGGAAATCACGACGCCGTGACGTTCTCGGATCTTTTATTTTTTTTAATTAGACGCGCCTTTTTATTGAGCTAATTATTTCGGCAATTAATAACCCCCGCGCTTAATCGTTCGCTCGCGGCGAGCGGCGTGTCGAGATGTACCGGGAAGTGACTGCATTCATTTTTGCGCTCGACCTTCGCAGGTCAAGACGATTGGAACGGGACGCAGCGGGCGCCAGCCGCCGGGAAAGTGGCCGCTCAGAGACAGACGAAGGGAGCGTACAGGGAACACCCGTATGGACGATACTGAACTCTAACCAAGCGCAACGTCATCACCCATAATGTCCCATCATGACGACTGTCTCCCACGGCAGCTCGCTCTTTACGCAACCCGACAAAAGTAATTGTCCGCCTTTCCGTTTCCGCATTTCTGCTCCGGACTTTTTTTTTCTTTCTTTCTTTCTTTTTTTTTTTAAAGGAAACGTGAAAAATCAACTGAACGCATCGGGACTCGATCGAACGTGCAAGACAGTTTGAGAGGGAGGGGGAGGTATAGGTGTTTAAAAAACAAAAACAGCCTGTTCTTATTTTTCAGTTTTATACTCTTCTGCTTTAATCTCTGCTTTTTTGCATTGTTAGTTGTTTTTTTTCTCCTCTCTCCCCCCCCCCCCCACACATTTGCTTTGGTATAATATTTAAATTGACGCGATTTAAGCCTGACTTGTTGATGAGTTGCAGATTCCCAATAGGCTACATTTCAAAATTCTGCTCAAAATTAGAAAAAAAAAAAAAAAGCCATTAAACCAAATCCGTTATGTAAACACATAATGTAAAGGAGCGTTAATTAAGGAAAGGAGGAAAGAAAAAAATCTCTCGTAATCACATTGACGCCAATTGATTATTTGTTTTAAATAGTCTTAAAAGATGTTTAGATTTAGGCTTCAATACATTTTTGTTTTGTTTTACATGCAATTTTAGAGTTTTGAAATATAGCCCTAATAGACACTGTTGAGATGGACTGTCCTCAAATCCTTAATTTGTTTAAAATAAGTAATATGGCTCTTTTTAAAAAAAAAATTCTGTTTAAAACTGCTAATTGTGTTTTGGATAATTGTGTTCAAAGAGATAAAATAAGTTCGATTTTTTTTTTTTTTTTTTTTTTTTTTTTTTTTTTTTTAATTATAATATCATCGATATAATACAATGTTCTATAAAATGCATGCTCAAACTGTTTTAAGAAGGATTGGGACAACAATCTCTACATGGGTCGTCTCTTTCTAATGTAAAGGGATCCTGCAGCTAAATCCGAATTTCTTTGTACATACTATAAAAAAAAAAAAAAAAAAAAAAAAAAAAACAACCGCTTCAAATACGCCCAAACTGTACTTATTGCCATCTAGTCTCTGTACGCTCTCCAGACAATTTGCAGAATGCTACCTGTGTAAGCTTTGCCTAAATAGGTAACTAAATCTGTCCAAAAAATGTTTTTGCAGCATTTGTCAATAAAGCCTAGATTGTTTTTTTTTTTTTTTTTTAATGAAACTTTTAACCTGCTTTTTTTTTTTTTTCTGTTTCTGTTCCTTATAAAAGCTGAACTGGCCTTTTAAATAACTTGATAACCTTTAAGTATATCAACTTTTCCTTTGGTTTTGTTTTCCTTCTTCAAAACAGAGCTTAAATCTTAAAAAAAAAAAAAATGGTGCATGTAGACTGGAGACGTAAACGGCACTAAAGGACTGTTCGGTGTTTCCTTTTGTTAATAAAAAAAAAAAAAAGCGCCATTTAATCTTTCTCTCTCTTTTTATACTTAAAAAGGAGCCTAGAGGTAAGACCCTGTGCCTTTTAAAATAACCCCGGATAGCTTCCTAATGTCATTAGACAGCTAAGCATTCAGTGCTTGGGTATGTATAAAACTTTTCTTGAATGCCGTTTCATTCTTTTGGTCAATGTATTGAATAGTTTAATCAAGTTTAGCTATTATATATTTATATATATATTTACATATTTCTATTTGTCAAGTTTGAAGCTGCTTTTTTTTTTTTTGTTCGTAATGAAAGTAATGACTGAGGAAAAGGAGAGGACTGCTTTAAACCTTCAGCGTTGTTAAAGGTAGCTTCTAACCCTAAATTTTGGATTGAGCCAGTGTGTTATGTCTCTTCTCTAAACGTGTAATGAATTTAAACACGCCAAAAAAAAAAGGAGAAAATATTGTTATACATTTTTTATATGTATATATAAATAAAAGTAACTGGGAAGGGGAACAAATAAAAAAAAAAAAACATTTAAAATATTTTCATGGACATGTAATGCAACTCTGGCTAAACGGTTTTTCTGTACCAGTGTGTGGTGTTAAAGCTGCTGCTACTTTTTTCTTTTTTGCATAATCCGAGTGTATAGAATTCCGATTTGTTAATCTTTTTTGGGGTGGGGGACTTTTATATATTAAAAAAAAAAAAAAGCTCGAGTTGCATGACTTGTATATGTTTCTGTAGCTGCATGTGGTTCTTGTATACCTAAAGCACTTTGTTCCTTGGTGAGTTCAGAGTCTGTTCTCTTTTCGTAGGGAACTGTTCCTCCCCAGGATGGAATCAGGGTTTGCTGCCCCCCCTTTTTCTCAGGTTAGTGTGTTTGTTTGTTTTTGTTTGTTTGTTTTCTGTCGTCACTGTGCTGGAACCTTGTTTTTAACTTTAGCTTTCCAACCACCAGATCTCGTCTATTAAACTGATCACCTGCTCTGACAAGTCCTACATTTGCATCCCGGGACCCTGATTGGCTCTTGGGTTTTATGACGTACCTTAAACAGAACCACATTGTTGAATTGGGGGAGGTGTGTGTGTGTGGTGCTGCGGGATAAACATGACTGAGAGAGGGGGGGGGAGAGGAGAGAGAGAGGGGGAGGGAGAGAGAGAGGGGGAGAGGGGAGAGAGAGAGAGAGGGGGGGAGAGAGAGAGGGGGTGGAAAGGGGGG
>JACRUU010000012.1:16558780-16576056 GCA_030449085.1 Kryptopterus vitreolus | reverse complement strand
TCCTGGGCACGCGTCTCCCAGCAGCAAAGACTTGGAGAAAGACAAGCACAAAGAAAAGCAGTCCTTCCCCTCTCCGCGCACGTACAAATGGACTTTCCAGCTGAGTAAGTCCCATTAATCCTTGTGGGTTAATCCGTGTCTATTGTTTTGATTCCCATGCAATACGTGTTCCCACGAACTGTTCTTTTTGCTCACTCGTTTCTTTTGCTGCAGATGAGCTAGACAACATGTCGAGCACCGAGAGAATTTCTTTCCTACAAGATAAACTTCAGGAAATCCGCAAATACTACATGTCCTTGAAATCGGAGGTGGCCTCCATCGACAGGAGGCGGAAAAGATTAAAAAAGAAAGAGCGAGAAGGTACGCTTTCCGTCGTCTTCTAAACTCTAGGAAAAATTCACTGTTCAACAGTATGTGTGTGTGTGTGTGTGTGCGCGTATGTGTGCAATTAACTGAAGTTTCCTGTGTGCTTGGCAGTGTCCCACACCACAGCGTCCACGTCCTCCGGCTCGTCAGACACAGGCATGAGTCCATCCTCGGCTTCGCCCACTCAGAACACTGTAGCCGTGGAGTGCAGGTGATATAGATATCACGCCTGTTTTATCCCTCCACCCTGCCCACCTCTGCCTTCTCAGCATCTCTGCTGCCTCTATGGAGACGTGCGTAACTGACGAGCCAGAGCAAGCAGCCGTAGCACTCGACTGCCCTGCGTCCTCCACCCTTTCCCGTCCCCTGATCCTTGTGGCCACTCCCACCTTCCTGCACTTTGTAAACTGATCCTGCCTCTCGCTCCGTCTCGCTGCCACTTTCCGCATCAGGAAATGGATTCATTGTGAGGGTTGAATGTAAAAGAAAAAAAGTAGAAGAAAGAAAAAAATAATAATCAAAACAAATATCCATCCACAAAACAGTACAAATGGCACTTTTCCTCTCGTCTTTCAACTCGGCCCAAAACAGCAGCCTCCTCCTGTCACACAGGGGGCTGATTTACAGAATTAATCATTATTAGCGAAAGCTTTTATCACAACATTGTAAATTCCCAGATTTAATTCCTTCTCCCTGTATAGGTATGGTCACTTAACCAGCTGGATATGGTTAGGAAACAGAAAAGGTCAATTTTGTGCGCTTTCTCCATCAGAACTGCCAAAGTACATGCATTGCAGCAGAGTGCCCTATTTTGGAAAAGTGGGACAAAGTCAATTGCAAAAGGGAATGTAGTTTACTGAAAACTGCAGCTGGTGTCTTCCACTCTTTGTAGTGTGTGAACGTGTGCGAGCACAGATGATTATGCAAAACTCTATTTTTGTCTTAAAAAAAAAAAAAGAGCGAGAGAGAAGAAAATATGAAAGAAAATGTTTACAGTGGAACACAGGACAAATGTTTTCAGTGGACTAATTTCCTTTGCGAGTGTATTTTGTCTTTTTATATGTAATTGCAGAGTTTTATTTTAGTATGAAATTTCAAAAGGTATATATTACAGCCGTGAAATTATTTAATGAAATATTTCTAGGTCTGAATTTTTTTTTTTTGTGTAAAATAAAGGTATTATCTTGCAACTTGTTAAGTATATTTATTCAGACAATGAACAGCTTTTTTTTAATTATTATTATTATTATATTTCTAAAATTAACCTTCCCACATTCATTTGGTCAATGATGAAAAGGTCGATTCATGAAAAATGTGCTTGGATGAGTTAGACTGTGAAGTCACAATTGGGTAACTACTGTGCAGTAAATTGTTCCCAATCCCTCCCCTTTTACAATTTGGGCCCTCGAAAGATTATTATTATTATTTAGATTTTTCCTTTTTAAACCTTTATGGACCACCGTTACTTGGTGACGTGCCGTGCTAGAGTTCAGATTTGCTGGTACTTCTGTTCAAGCAGGTTCCAATATTTGAGTTCTCAATCAATTGAATAAAAAGTTGCATAATGGATGTGTTTAGCCCAGGGGTTTCTTACTACAATAAATTTCTTTTGTATATAGATCTTCCAAAACCATGTATTTGAGAAATACATTTTACAAACTGTAAATGATTTATATTATTTTTTAAACAATACATCTTTGTATATTAACTTTTTTCTATGTCAAGTTGGTAGAGGAATTAGCACACTTTACTGTATATAATCAACCACTGGTCATCAACAGGCGCCTAATTCCAGTCCTATAGAGATATGAACCCACTAGGATGTTGAATATGCTGAAATAATCAGAACCTGCTTCCCTGCGAGTCGAATGGATTTACAGATCCCTGGTTGAAGGAATGAAGGCATTAGGTTCCTGAGCAAAGCCATTGTATCTTTATGTAAAATAAGCATAGCTCTTTTCATTTCTAATAAAACATTTTGAAATATTCTTGTGCCTTTGGTCTTTATTTGGAATAAACTGTATTACTATCTTGGATAAAGAGGTAGAAGATGAATGAACGAATGATTGTATTGCTATCCAGAGAACAATTTAAATTTTTTTTATTTTTTTATTTTAGCATGTATTTAAAACTATGTGCTTCCTCAGGTCATGTTTTGAATGCAAATCTGGTAGATTCCAAAATTCCTAAATATTATATTATATAATGGTGTAGATTATGCAATGTTCTCTGAAGGATGTACTACACAAACAGTTTTATATATATATATATATGTTATATATATATATATATATATATATATATATATATATATATAGTGTGTGTGTGTGTGTGTGTGTGTGTGTGGTGTGTGTGTGTGTGTGTGTGTGTGTGTGTGTGGTGTGTGTGTATATCGCTACACAAATGTTTGTGCACACCAGACTTGGATTAATACAGACTTTTGCATTTTTGTCTTGTAGAAATCCAAACGTTACCGTGTAACACATTATTTTACATTTACATTCCGCTCATGCTTGTTTTCTTATTTGCTTCCACTCGTTTCCTGAGAAGGAGGAGAAAAGCAGTGAGATCAGAAATATAGCATGAGGCAGAGAGTATAAAAGGTAACATTTAAAGAAATAGAAATCGTGTATTGGTTTCTTCTGCCACCATGTACTACAGAACCAGTGTAAAACATTATTCATACTGGCGCTAATGATCTCATCCTACTTACTAGTGCATTTATCCTTGCATCTCTTAGTAACCTTATTTTATACAGCATAGTGCTCTGTTTTTTTTTTTTTGTTTTTTTTTTTTTGGGGGGGGGGGGGGGGTGGTTCACTCCAAGTCCAATTAGCCTGTGGAACAGAGAAACTATTGTACAGTACTCCATTATATTTGTTGATAATGTCATAAAAGAAGCCTGAGCAGCACATTCTCATTGAAAGGTAGGGATTCGTTTCTGCCTGTACAACCTTTGTGAACTTGGAGCTTTAATGGTGGATAAAAGTGAGAATGATGAAAGGTAGCGCGCTTCTTTTCTTTTCTAAAGAACGTTCATATATCTGATAACCATAGTCGATGTGCTTTTTTCTATTGAGTTTGTGTCTATATTCATGTGTGTGTGTGTGTGTGTGTGTGTATCTGCCACACATACCGTCCATATACTTTTAGCTTTTCATTCTCATCCTTATTCCATTTCTTTTACACACACACACACACACGTTCACTGTCCCCCCCCCCCCCCCCCCCACACACACATATATTTATTATAAATGTCTGCACTATTTATTTTATCTTTTGTTGGACGCTCGTAAGAAGCATTTCACTGCATTCCGTACTATGTATGTATGTGACAAATAAAAGTTGAATATATAACAATTCAATGACTAATTGTCTCAGCTACTGTGATAAATTACCCGAGCTTGTTTTCAGTAATTCCCCCAAACTGTAAATAACCTTAAACCTTGTTTCTTAAATCTGGTTGTTTTGCTAGTCGTGACAGCTGTATAAGCTCTGCAGCGAATTAGCATTGTTCGTTGACCTCCCCACCGAATTCAATTGTAGGTTATGAAGAAAAAGTTCTCATTAAATTATCATTATTTTTTTTTAATCTGAGGAAAATATACCGTTTGTTTAGGTTATAAACAAAGTGGACAGTGTGAAATGTCTTCATCTTTTTCTACCGCTTGATTCGATCAGTGTGAAATGTTTTGGATGAAATTCTAAATTAAATCCCTAATATGGACGGAGTGGACGTTAAACTTGTGTTCTATTCATTCAAAACAAAAGTATAATATCCATGTGGAATGTTTAGTTCAAAAGTACCTCTAATTTTTTATTCCCTTTTGCAATATTTGATGTGGGGTTTTTTTCTGTTTGACTGTCTGTGACTAGGCTTCTAGCACTAGGATACATTTCAGAATGTGTTCTATAGGCTTAAATCCGTCACAGTGTAAAATAAAAAGACAAACACAACTTTGCTCCTGGGCACTGTGGTTTAGTGGTTAGCACGTTTGCCTCACACCGCCAGGGTAGGGGTTTGATTCCCGTCTCGGCCATGTGTGCGTGGAGTTTGCATGTTCTCCCTGTGTCTCAGGGTTCCCCCCTGAAAATTGTCCCCTAGTGTATGAATGTGTGAGTGTGCCCTGCGCTGGGTTGGCATTCCATCCAGGGTGTATCCTGCCTTAATGCCCATAGACGCCTGAGATAGGCACAGGATCCCCGTGGGAAGATCGGAAGTGGTTGAAGATGAATGAATGAATGAACTTTGAACTCCTAGAAAGTTAAAATCACACACGATTCCACCAAATATACCGTATGCAATGCAGATACACAATATAGACTGAATAAAAAGGACTTATTTACCAGTTTTATTTACCATACATTTGCAGTGATTTCATTTGTCAGCCATCACTTTTCATGGGGAAAAAAAATCCACTATCTTCATATTATGCTTAAAAAAACAAAAAACAAAGCCAAGGTGAGTCTTCATAGTCGAAAGAACAGAAAACAAACCTCCCATCACTGCCATGGATCAAGGAACCCAATAGGAGGAAATCATCTTCCGACACAATGTCTTTCTCCCCCCCCTCATTGGTCCTGTGTGAAGCAGGCAGGAGAACATATACAGCCTGGAGATATGAGTCTGTGAAACACAAAGTAGTCGACTATCGTGGCTGACCTAACAAGCCCGCTTTGGCTGCCAAAGCCTCGTTCTGCTGGATATGATATTCCTGGAAGCGCATCGAGATCCGCTGCGTCATTTTCAGATACTTCTGTAGACAGCTCTCAGAGCACGAGGTCTGGGGGAAAAAAAACAACACAACATGAGTATTATGCTTCTATAAAAAAAATACACTAAGCAAGAATGTGATCCGGAGGGAAAATATCAAATTTAAGTATTTGCTGTCAACATTACCAGTTGACTACAAACGTCATTTAACTCCTAAACAACTTGCATGTAAATGTATAGTTATTATGTGATAATCAGACATAAATATGACACACGTGGACATCTAACCACAGGATTCATGTGTGCTTTTAAACGTCCCAATCTGCTGCTATAATAACCTGCGCTCTTCTAGGGAAGATGCTCCACTAGCTTTTGTAGTTTGCTTGTGGAGGTTTGTGTTAATGTACCTATAAAGGTTTTAATAAAGTCAGGTACTGGATGTTGTGCATTCAGAGTTCCAATTCGTCTTAAATGTGTTCAACAATTGTGAGGTCAAGATCTTTCACTCCAACCCATGTACACCGTATCTTCATGGAGCCAGCTTTGTGCACACTTTCAAGTGAGGGAAAAATGTAAAAGCCAACACAACCAATCAGCTTTGTTCTAACAGACAGGGGGAGGAGTCCGTTATGGCAGGAAAAGTCAGGTCCTAATACTTTGGTCCAAGAGGAAGAGTGTTTAATTTGACTGTACCAGCAGTATATGCTTAAAATGACAATGTATAGAACAAAACAGTGTTTATGTGTCACATATACATACATTACAGCACAGTGACATTTTTTCTTTGCGTATCTCAGGTTATTTTAGAAGCTGGGGTCAGCCATGATACGATGCCCCATCTGCACAGAAGCCTTGCTCAAGGACCCAAGAGTGGCAACTTTATCATACCGGAGCTCAAACCTTAGGCTCAGCGCCTTAACCAATTATCTTTACACTCTACTGAAACAGGTCCCAAAGACTTCGAAGTTTTGACATGAACATCAAGACAAGACCAGAAAGATACCATATCCCAATAATGAGGAGTACAAGCTCAGTGGAGCCGGGAAAGTGATCTGAAAAGTTTCAAGCCCTGGAATCGCCACTCTTGGGACCTTGAGGAAAGCCTTGTGTGCTCCAGGGGCGCTGCATTCTGGCTGACCCTCACTCTGACCAGATTCCCAACAAACTGGGATATTTGGTGAAAAAAAGGATGTTCCCTGTGTTGTAGTGTATATGTGACAAATAAAGGCTATTATAAATAACAATAACAATAAATTCCCTTCTGTTTGTTTCTTTTCATCCTCAGCTCATGTAATGGCCCGGAAAAAGAAAAAGAAACGATTCCTAGTGATATTTAAATATATGTATTGATGCTCCGGTCACAATAGCTCTATGGAAAGTATAATTATTTCAGGCCCATTTAAATACAACAGCACGGATTAGATGTGTTTCAGGTGTATTTCGGGTCTCGTACCTCTTCGGGTTTCACCTCTCTCGTGGTGAAGTCTTTCACACAGTCCATGAAGCAGTTCTCAGTCAGTTTGTTGTAGGTGCCAAGAAATTCTTTGAACTGAAAGACGAGACAGAACATCACTGTAAAATCAGTGTCATTGTATATAAGTGAAAGACACCACACTTACCTGTTTAATCTGATCCGATTCTGTGACCTGAGAAGCCATCGTCCGTCTGACTCGTGTTCTGCACAACAGCGTGAAAACAACAATCAGAATCACAGCTATGTTAATACACATCATGTTACTGCTTTGAATAAAATGAGCTGTATTAATATAACGCTACACGCTTCACTTTAATAATAAAGCTACAGTATACACCAATAACCCTACAGTTATATATAGCTCATAATATGTATATTATGTAGTGATTATAGTGTATATACTATACTATATATTATATATATATATATATATATATATATATATATATATATATTATATATATATATATATATATATATAATGATTCCGATATTACCTTGGATGTGACCGAGTCTCCGAGTCTCACACTGACACTGTAGGGCCTCGAAAGGACATGTGACGCTAAGTGAGACTAAAACCGAACATTTTTCACTCCCGCACTTTCGTAACGAGAAGATAGATATATTCATTAAATTAAACGTTCTAAATGTTGTACGTATAATAAAACAAGTTAAATGTGACAATTGAGAAAGGTTTCACCCATATGTCTATTTTTTAATGATATAGGCAAAAAATATTTGTCGAAAGTAATATTCGTAAACAAAGAATACGTTACACATGCAACCCTGTCAGTGACGTCACGTAAACGAAACAGCGATAAGATCTCTTTTCTAAATAATAATAATAATAATAATAATAATAATAATAATAATAATAATAATAATAATAATAATAATGGTACTTTCAGAAATAGTTTAATTTATGGCAAAAAATGTAAATAACTGTTTTTTTTTATCATTTCGGAGCTCCCTGTAATTATTTATTTGTTTATTTTTTGTAATTCGTAATATTACATTGAAATGTTGTTCATGAATACGAAAGAGAATATTAGTATATGGGGATGGATCAGACAGGAAACGGTATAAGACTGATGGGATGAGTTGAGGAATAGTGTGGTGTCTATCCTGTTTAATTCTCAATAAATGCTTTAAAAATGAATAACTCTTTCTTCATCATATACCATAAAATGTTACATTTTGGGAAGGAATTATCACATATTAAGTGCAGCTATATCTCATTTATCTGCACTGCACAATTCGAGTTCTCTCTCTCTCTCCGTCTGTATGTCTGTCATCATATGAATTCCTTTATCGGCGTTTCGTTTGTCTTTCCTACTGACAGACCCTCTGCAGTTTATAAACACAAACACGATCATAAAGCTGTGGTCTGACTGCTCTTATAGACAACTGGACCTTACAATAAAAAAAACAACAACAAGAAAGACCCATTTACAAAGCACGGAGCTGTCACTACAAAATGACTAACGTACTTTTTTATACTTAGAGAAAACAGTTATAGAAGAATATATTCTTAGAGAATAGTTTGAATACTTATTAAAACTAAAAATAGCGGACAACTGGGAATGACCGGAGCCCTTAAATCAGACGCGATAACTTTTCAAAACATTCGATTTTTACCTGAAGTATTATCTGACTGAGTCCGAGTGTGTCTACACGATTTAACGTAGTTTGGACGTTTTCTTATCGGAAAAGTCGTGAAATTTAGTCAGATGACGTAATGTAATAAAAGCATCTCGTATTTGATTATTGCGTCACATGCTGATTAAAAACGTCTATATAGGTCGTTGCTATGGTAACCGGGGATGCCATTACTGCACATTGCACTTATGTCAGAAACCTATAGTCAGAACAAAGACAAGAAACAATGATCACGTGTGTTCCTTCAAAACTTATTACATACGTAATTATTTCACAGGGTTTGTGATGTTCGTGTATGGCATCGTTGAACTTTTTCTGTGGAACAGTATAAGATGGTTTGAATGCGCCGTCTGATCCTGTATGAACACCCGCATTACAATAAACAAGAATGTGTAATACAATGTTGGCTTCATTCTAATTCAATACCTACAGTAAAGCCAATAACACATGAGTGTGTGTATTTACTGCTGTAATCTAAGCTTCACGCTGCCTTTTCTTTTTTTTTTTTACAGAAATGTGACAACGTTAACAATTAGAGCTCCTGGTCTGAGAGAGCATGGACACTATGTTCTCAATGTGAACATTTATAAGACTGTCGCAGCATCACTGGATTACATGTCACCCTCCAGTCTTCTGAATGTGCGCATGAGCTAACCGGAAACGTCCAATGACAAAGGTAGTAGTGCTGAGTCATTCACGAATGATTCATTCATTTTGAACGAGTCCTTAATGTGATTCAGAAGAACGACAGAATCAGTGATTCAGTTATTTTCTATTGAATGCGCATGAGCAAAGCACCATGTCTCGTTATTGGAAGGCGGCTGTTGGAAGATCTTCTTTTGTAAAATGCAATAATATTAAAGGAAGGACGTGTAGGAAAGTCCTAAGAAGATATTTATAATAATATATTTTTCATTTCATGACCACAAGTACATTTTCTCATGATCTTTACATAAACATTGTTTTATATTGTTCCCTCATTATCTGTCATTGCATTCAGCATAAGAACATGTTCTAGAGGCAGCAGCATATAGAAAATAGACATGGATACTTGTGGCAGCGTTTGTTGTTGTTTTTATTTTGTGTGACAACAACAACAACAACAACAGAGAACATTAAGTCGTGATAGCGAGAAAACACGGAAAAAAACATTATAATTCGTGGCCTGTTATGACGTATGTAGAAAAGAACTAAATGACTAAAAAAGATTCCATCATTTTGATGAATCGTGATTCAAAGAAGTCACCAAAGTGATCCAATCTTCCCATCCTCATCTGAAAATTGTCAATAGACAAAAAAATTATCATTGTCTGACCTGAGAATACAACTGGGCTAAAATAATTCATGACAACAAATATGAATTGTAAAAAAAAAAATACACAAACATTTACTTATTTCTTTTATTATTAAAATGATATACTCAACACCAAACAACCACAAAACAGATACTAAAATATCATAAACACTATGTTATTGTAAAGCAAAATGTTTCTTACAACAGATTCAAGGATAACATGTTTTAAAGCATTAAAAGCTCTGACATGTTCAAGTTGTATTCTTTAGAACTTTTCAAAAGTGCTTTACAGAATGATAGAAGAACAAAAGGTTTCAATATAATTGAATTGTGTGTGTTTGTCCCTGATATATACTTATCCTTTATAAGGAAAGTAAAGAGGAACTTAATATCAGAGTATAATAATGTAAAATTGGGTTTACTCTGGATTTGTGAATATAAAAGTAACCAAAGCAACGAAACAGTATAATCCAAATCAACATCCTTAGAGTAAAAAAAAAAACAGATAAAAAAATAAATAAATATTAGCTTCTGAAATTGTAATTATTATTGAAAGGAACTTCTTCACAACAAAACTGTTACTGGACAATGGCAAAACAAATGCAGAATGGATTCATGAAACAGTACAAAAACATGACAATAAACATACGTATATATATATATATATAGTATATATATATATATATATATATATATATATATATATATATATATATATATATATATATATATATATATATATATATATCAAATATATATATATATATATGCTTTAATGATGAGGGACTAACAGACCTGCAGTGTCTGAATACACACTAAGTCACCACACACTTTTATTGTGACACGTGAAAAACGTCCTTTTCCGGTGCCTCCATACACGTCCGTTGTCAGCTGTGTTGTCAGGAGCGGTTGTTGTGGTTTGGTATGTAGTTGTAAAGAAGTGCTGTGTGTGTGTGTGTGTGTGTGTGTGTGTGTGTGTGTGTGTGTGTGTGTGTGTGTGTGTGTGTGTGTGTGTGTGTGTGTGTGTGTGTGTGTATGCTATGCGGGGACCGAGTCTCACATTGTGTGCGCTTCATACACACGGCTTTGCTTTGTGTTATAGAAACACAGAGCCGCTCTGAGACACAGCGCAGAACCGCGGCGCCAAATTCAAACTTAACGCCAACAAAGAGCTGTGCGCATGTCTCCTGACAGGTGAACTACTCTTTCTAATCCATTGTTATTTATTATTTTTACTACATATATAATGTCTTTATTGTGCTATTGTGATATTTACTATTTGACCTGACACGTCACTGTCATTACTAGTCTGTTGTTTCACTCCTGTACGAAGATTCTTAGTTATGAACATCCTCTGTCTCTTTTTTCTTTATCACTAGTTTATAGATCATGGACTTGGATGCCTCCTCGTCCAGTTGTGATGCTGCTGATGTTTTAATTCGCTCCACCAACGCCGTCTTTGCTCAGAAGAGACCCGAGGAAGACCAGAGTGAAAATCTGGAGATCCCTCAGCACAGAGATATTAATATTCATGTGCAGAGACTGTCAGACACTGATGCGGCTGAAGGTGGACTTGTGGAGGAGATGGTTTTTCCTGGGCTTCCTGTAATCCAACGTCCAGCTTCACCCACAGGTACTTACAGTTATTGCTTCTGTCTCACTCATATCTGGTGTGTGTGTGTGTGTGTGTGTGTGTGTGTGTGTGTGTGTGTGCGTGCAGTGGAAATAAAAAGTCTGCACACTCAATCGCGGGTTTTAAAATCTAAAGACAAAAACGACTGTCCGGATCTTTAATGCAGCCTTCCAGCAAATATTTTTGAATCCCCACTATATCCTGCGTCCCGATTAAATAATTCTGCACACCCTTTCTCTATCTGATATAACCAGTCACATTCATAATTAGGCATGTAGGGAAATTACATACACCCTCCATCAATTAGAGTGATTCTGATGACACTGCAGTTATCCCTAATGTTAGCATACCTGTAAGCACATTTCTCACGACTGTGCAAATTGGAATTGTTGCGAAAGCCTGTACTTGTTCATAAATCAAATCCTTCCTTTATCTTCCAAAAGTACACATTTATGCAAATATCATTGGCATCAGAATGACAAATCCCTGTGTCATTGTTTACAAGATGAAAATGTTTAGTCCTGTTGTGAATATGACAGTGCACGGTTTCAGTATTTGCTTTGATTAAAAAATGGACACTTGCTTCATTAAGGCATCTGTGAGTTTCACCTGCACAAATCCACGCATTACACATCTGTCCGTTCGAGGAAAAGAAATGTATTATAGACATTTTTCTTAAGGCTATTCAGGTGTAAATACCAGTGTAATAAAGTTGGATCAGCATGGCATCAACAATTGACAAAAGTATCGTATGCAATCAATAATAATGAATGCGTTTTCAAATAGTTCAAGATAAATTGCTCTCATGACTTTCACAAGTTATTCTGTTCATTCTATGAAAAGCCACAAAGTGCCGCAAGACATATTCGCTGAACGTTACAGATCAGGAAGTGTACAGTGGAACACAGTCAAAACCATCAGAATCAGAAAACTTTCTGATTTGCCTTTGTTCACAGTAAAAAAGAAAGAAAATGTGAATAAATATACTTATAAAGTTATATAAAAAGTGAACTGCAATGTGGAGCAGCGGTGAAAATCAGGTGGCATAAAAGTTGCAATAATAGTTATTGCTATGTAACTAGTTATTATTATTCGACTGAAATTATTGCACACAATTGGCCAAGATATTAACAAAATCAAAGTGTGGCATAAAAATCTATAAATATAAAAATTTAGCAATATTCTCTATATAGTAATGGATCATTATCGATCATTTAGTGGAGAAAATCTGGCACAACAAAGCTCAGAATGACCCACTAATTTTGCTGAGAAGATGAGGAGAAATGATCAGGGAAGCTACAAAGAGGCCAAAAGCGACACTAAAGTCGCTTCTGGCAGGTACTGGTCACACCTTACATGTGACAAGCGTCTCCTGTAAGTCTTGGCGTTGTTTCTTACAATGAAGTTACAATAAGTTACGCCAACATAGTTTTGGAATCAGGAATCAGGGGGATTGGGTGTGTGCGAGAACGTGCACCGTGTCTCTGTTTGTTGATTGGGGGGACGTGGTTCGGGTTCCAGCTCTACATGCATTTCAGTGTATTTCTCTGTCATTGTATTCACTGCGCATACTCTGAGTCAGCCCTTTACTTTATTCTGGTAGGGCAAGAAAGCACTTTCCTTGGGGTTACATACGTTCCCCTAGGGGGCGCTCCCCATTAAGAAACACTGCTCTAGAGTGTGTGATGTGCAAAATCCAAGGAGATCTGTGGTGTAGGAAATATTCATACTTTAGTATGTTTAGCCATGGTTAAAGTCACAGAGTCACACTTTTTCTCTATCTTTGTTGTTTAACGTGAACATTGAAGTGTACCTGCATTATTTGCATTGTGCTTCTGCTGCATGTTTGGACACAAGCTGTCTGGGATACAACTGTTCTGGGAACACAAGGGTGTTGGTAAATCAGGTACTGATGTAGGTGAGATGAGGCGGCCTGTATGTAAATGTAAAAAGAAGAGACATGGGGTGCCATCAATTCAATCCCAGTTCTTCTGCTCTCAACCCTAATTCATCATTACGGTTGAGAGCAGAACTTTACAGCAGACCCCTACAAGCAACGCAAACCATATCGTCATGTAGTTTTCTTTGTGCACTGTCATGTTGGAATATGTTTGGGTTTCATTGTTTGGTAGAGTGCTAATTTAATTCTACCACATCAAAAGACCTGTACAGTTTTGTGTTGGAAAAGTCAATTGTCCTAATATTTTTGGCTATGTAGTGTATATAAAGTAAAAAAAAAGTATGTCTTTTTCTTTATCACAGCTAAAGAACAACTTCATTCAGCATCAAATCCAGTTTGTGGCATTACCAGGAGAAGCGATATGAGGCACCAGATAAAAGTAATGTTCAAATGTTATATACTGTGATGTTTTATTTTCATTCATAGATTTTTTTTTCTGTTAGGATAGTCTGCATTTCACTTATATCTTTTTTTTTTTATATCTTTTTATGGTCATTAGAGCTTTTTAATTCTTGATCATTTTAACCCACAAGAAAATAAACCAGTTAGACGCTGAAATGCAGATAAGAGACTTGTGTATATTAAAATTGTAATAAAATAATTTGGATAATTAGATGTCATTTGTGAGCTTGAATGAAAACAAACATTTCCCAGTGAGAAACGTGTTAATGTGATGTAATTCGAGTTTACTGAATTCAAGTGATTAGGCGTTTAATGCTACAACTATAATTATAGGTTATCGTAGATGGTGATGATGATGATGTCATTAAGCAAAATGAAGCATCTCCCACAGCGTGGCGAGAGGTGTCCTGATGTTCGGGCTGAATGCGATGTGGTTTTGTGAGCTTTTTTTTTTGCTTTGATTTTGATTCAAGATGAAATAACAGCAATCTTTCTTTCTCTCAGAATCCTAAAGGACATAAAGATGAAATGAAAACGTCACTCACCCAAACAATGCACAAAGAGCAAGAAGGTATTTTCCTTCTGATCACCTAATTTGACAAGATTGTACATGTTTCTCATTCCTTTTTTTTTTCTTCTTCTTTTTTCTTTTACCTAACTTTAGACGACGTTCCAGGTCAGGATGTGTTGATATCAAAATACTCTGCTAATGGGAGAGGTGCTGTTGTAGCTGCACTAAAACACAGGTACATTTTTGCTTATATTCTCCTGAAGGTTTGGCTTTTTAGGAATAATTCTTCATATCCTCCAGTGCATGAATAGTGATAACTACTATTATCACAATTAAAAGAACTAAAGAATTAAACTTCTTCAGTCTTCAGTGTGCACTGGGTTATTTAATACACTAGTTTCAGTTGAATTACTGAAATAAATGAACTTTTGCATGGCATACTCATTTTTTGAGATGCACCTGTATGTTTTTTTTTCCTCTTAGATCTCACACTGAACCAGTGAGGCGTGAGGTGAAAGTACAGTTTTTAGATACAGGTCACCCACAAAGCAGTGAACCAAATCCTCCTGAGGTCCAGCCTGCAACTGCTTTATCGTCCGATAATGCTGGAGCCGCGTCAACTGCGGCAGCCATTACAGCTGCTGCCCTAGCAGCCACGGCTCCTCTCATCAAGGTACTGCTGGTTCATCTGGATTGAAATCGTTTAGAACTCTCAGGGTCGCATTTACGTAATACTGCAGTTAAATATCATGCATAGGAAATAAGATGCAATATTGTGAACTATATTAGTTCTCAAAAATGAGTTTGGCTGATTTCAGATCAGTCCCACATGTAGTCCCACACGAATTGTGCTCAGTGATCGGTCTCGTGCGTGATATCTAATTCTTCTGCTCTAGAGATCATTTTTGGGATTTCTGAAACTACTAATGTGATATTTCCAAGCACTGGCTCGCTGGCATAAAATGTTGACCAAAACCCCTCCAGAAATAGTGAAATTCTCCATATTTTTCCACCTGATAAAATTGTCAGAATGAAGATTTGTTTAGTGAGCGGTGTATATAAAATTACATACCGGTTAACTGTTGGTATGAGTATTTCATGACTGTTGAAATTACAAGAATGAACCAATACGTAAAAGCAAGAATTATTAGGATTCCCTAACTCCCTTTTTATGAGGTTGCCAGGGCTGTTTGGTGTGAAAACCTCACCCAGATCTACACTAGGGGTCCTTGTTTCAACACCTTCTCGAACCCAAAACCGGTGATTAACTGGTGAGACGCATCTCTCAAACACTGGAAATGCTGAGCCCAGATGTATATGCAGTGTTCCTGCCACTTCTGAAATATGTCCTGGAGATTGACATCAAAACAGGTCAAGCGTCTTTATGCTGGATCTTTGCAATGGATGGATCTCTTGATGGATTGTCTTTGGGAAGACTGCTATCGCCAAACCTGGGGAGTATGGAGGGTGCAGACGTGAGATCAAGTTGTTTCCGGAAAGAAACTGACATGTGAGCTTTCCAGAATAGCACACTCTGACTTACGAAGATCGGGGCTCCCTGTGACTGCGCGTGTAGCCTTTTGCTGTTGGCGTGTTATAAAATTAGTTCTGAAACTTTCATGCAACCTGGTAAATGATGTACTTATGAGACGTTTGTGGGTAATTGTTTATAAAGTCTATGGTGGAAAGTATGTGTACAGATGACATATAATCCTATTTTTAAAGGAGTGTGTGGATGACGCATAAGGGACAAACCACGATTATTTATCGTCGGAATCCTAGACTGATTTTTGTTGCAATCACTGCTGCACTGTGATTCCGGTTATCCTTTGAACCATTCTGTTCTGTCATATGATTAAGCCATCCGTGAATGCATAAAAAGGACACACTAAAAGTCTGTTTTAATAATTATATAACAGGCCCAGAGTGAAATGGAGGCTCGCATGGCTCAGGTGGCGTCCGAGTTGCGGCGGCTCCAGGAAGCCGAGGGAAGGATGGCCGGCGTGCCAGAGAGCAGATCGGGCAGTGGTGCAGACAGAATGGTCCAGCTGCAGGAGCAGCTGACATTGCTGACCCAGCAGAGGCTTCAACATCTGGAAATGATCCAAGGCCAACAGCTTGAGCTGCAGGTACCGGGTCCAAAAAAAAAGATATTCAATTCTAATAATAACATGTAATCATGCTGATTTCATTTTTTTATATTCATTGGCTTCCTATTAGAACCGTCTCCTGGGCTCGGCTCTAGATGCCGTAACGGCACGTACCATTCCGCCCTCGCGATCCACACTTAACACCGGCTCAGGTGGATTTTTCCCAGAGTCTATACACAGGCCAGAATTTAGCAGGCTTCATATTGTGGAAAATGCTGCTACAGGAAATTCAACCTCTACAGGTAGACTTTTAGGCATTCAGAAAAAAAACATATAATCTAAAAATTCCATGTCATGTATTCTAACTTCAACGCTATTAGGTGTTACAACATGCAAAGGTGCTTAATTCTTGTTTTTTGTTGTTGTTGCTGTATTTAGTTACCCAAAGCAGGGCGAGTCAGTGCACAGGAGGAAAAAGTCCACTAATGCCAGCGCCGCGTAATATTATCCCCAAACCTACTCTGTGGAATCGTGCATCTTACAGCAAGCAGAGCAGCACACGCAAACCTGCCCAGACAAAACACGGTGGGTTTACTGGATATTACACAGCATGTACTGAGAAGGTAGATAACGGAAGTACAGGCATTAATTGCCGCATCTGCATGAGTTACTTGTTGCAAAAGTCTGCAATTAAGTCTTGCAATTAATATAAAAGGTACCTTTTCCAGTTATTTTAGGGCAAGACTGCATTCTTATCATTTTCTGGTTGTAACATTACTGTACTTATTACAAATCAGTGATGATACAGCAGCTTTTCCACAAAGGCCAAGTGTGGGTGCAGATCTTCAACCTAAACAAGGAAGTCCAACCCACCAAATCTCACCCAATAACACTAATGACTAACGGTTGTGATCCTTTCTTGGTTGAAAACCTGCACCTGCACCGGCCCTTTGTGAAAAAGATTGGATTGTAATCAGGATCATCATGTTCTGCCGGAAAGTCATTCACTCTGGAAACCACTTGATGGCAGTAGCATCATTTCTAAATTCTGCTCCATGTACGAGAGTGTAAAACTGAACAATCGAGTTGATTTTTGAGTAATAATGATTCATATAATACGCTTGTGTACATTTCAATATGTTAAGTATTTTATGTAGGTGTGTGTGTGTGGGG